>CAAKHD010005656.1:25046-65883 GCA_901007705.1 Fistularia tabacaria
GCCTTGCTTTAACCCTGATCCCCTTTGGGCCTGTTTAGAACATTTTTTTTTACCATTCCTTTTTCCGGAGATCCCCTTTTTTTTCCCCCCCCCCCCCCCCGTACTTTTCCTCTTCTCTCTGAGACAAACTCCCATTGCTGCTCTCACCGCCATTAAATCATCCCAGGGCCCTGCAATGGACCTGGAGATAGGTACCTCCTGACGATAGGTGCCGTTCCACATTCCTTTCCTTATATGTATAACACCTCTTATGGAAGGGGGGCTCTGTACCTCTCAATGCATCTATTGTTCACTTTGGTATAAAGGGGATTCACGATAACCAATAACTAAAAGTCCTTCTGGTGGGAAAGCAGACACAGCCTCTGTCTCTGTTTCTCTCTGCTCCCCGCAGCTATGAACTAACCGCTGATACAACGGGGCTCATCCACCATCGGCTAGGAGATCCAGACCCTGGCCTTGGACTGAGAGGACGAGGAGGACCAACCGAGGTTCCCGGGGGTCACCACAATTACCTCGCCTCAAAACTGTCCTTAACAGACTGATTTGTGAAACTGTCAACAATTTGTATTATGGTGAAATTCATTCATCAATTAATTCATTCATTCATGATCCATCCAACCAGTGTCCACCGCTTTTCCTGCACTTTGGGTTGTGGGGTGGGTGGAGCCTGTCCCAGCTGTCATTTGGCGAGGGCGGGGTTCACCCTGGACCAGTCGCCAGCCGATCACAGGGCCGCATACACCACACGTACTGTATACTACAGACAAAGAACCAATCCCCCTCTCATTTACGTCATATAGAGACATTCTACCATTCATCCTTTCATTCACACTTCATATAGAGACATTCAACTATTTACTCACTCATCCACCTACCATGTAGTGACATGTAACCATTCACTCATTCACACATCTGGGCAATTTAGGGTGTCCAATGAGCTGACTGTATGTTTTGAGACTGTAGGAGGAAACTGGAGGAAACCCACGCAGACGCGGAGAGTTCATGCAAATGTCACAAAAAGGCAGAATCAAATCAAGGACCCTTTTACTTTGAGGCAGAAGCTCTTCACCACCACCTTCGTCCGCCGTGGAAATTCAGTTTACAGCCAAAATTCTAACTGTAAACCAGTGTTAGCCGGTCTGTTGCCATCCACTGCGCCTGAGGATAAGCTTCACTCCTGCAAGGCAGAAATCACTCAGATTTTCTTGTCATTTACTTAATTGAGGTGATGTTTCTCAGTCTCCTGCCCATCTGGATAAGTGATTTTTAAAGCCTGCCACTGTGGACATCAAATAATTTCCTCGGGAGGACAGGAGTTGAGATGATAAGAGGAGTGGAGGGAGAACATAGAAACAAAGCGGAGACGGATAGAAATGGACATCCGGGGCACGGAAAATAGAATGGCGTGCACCAAGCACATCGAGATAGTGTACACAAGGAGAGGTGACAAAAGGATGAAAGAGAGAGATTTGTGGTCTACAGAGTGAAGGGCATGAAATGAATAGAGCCGGGAGGCCCACTGGAGTGTGTCCTGCATGGGGATGAGAATGACTGGGTCAGCAGGAGGAGCGGGCCGTGAGAACAGGGATGAATGCCGCCAGGGTCTATAGAGACAGCTAAAGGAAAAGAGAGGAGAAGGACAAGGCCCATTAACCCGGGGATGGTAGCTAACCAGGATCACCCAGGAGGGGCTGCACTTTGGATCCACGCTGATGGGACCGAGGAAAGAGAATGCTTTAAGTGCTTATCTGGGAATTCCTTTTATTTACAAAGAGACATTTTTGGTGGTCCCAGATGTTTCATCCTGTTGGTCACTTAGAGGAGCCCCAGTTGTCAACGCTGGATGTTTTGATAACACTAACTAACATTTCACTTTGCAGAGAAAACCATGCATGAGGAGAAAAAAAGTTTAGCTCCCGCCATATTATTGATAGAACTACAAATCAAGATGGATTGAAAACTTACTATAATGATGACTGAATGCGCTTTTGTATTGTCCTTCTTAAAGGAGTCCGACTGTGTCTGAACAAAACAAAACTTTCATGGAGGGCTAGTGCTGGATCTCTTTATCCCTGCACTGTTCTGCTTTGTAGGACAAGATGGAAGAGAGGGACTCTGACTGATTGCCCAGTGGATGATTAATCCTCTCAGGGTTTGCCAATATTGTTTTGGACATTTGATCAAAGTGTTGAGAGTTGCGTGCATAACTCAAACCTCTGCATATTTTTGCAGGATGATGATGACGATGGAGAGAAAATAAACAAGGAACAGAATGGATAACTGCATTTGGATGAGGACGTGTCCCAATTGTAGCAGAGCTGCTGTGCAAGGAGATTAAGCGGTGGGGTTCAATGTCTTTCCCATGGGCACTTCAGCGTGTAGAGCCACTGATCGAGCCGCCATTTGAGGAGCGTAGTTGAAAATAGTCAGGTACGATTTGTTGGGTTATTCTTGATATCGAGCACAGATCGAGAAGCACAAAGAAACAAATGGTAAAGAAAAAAGAAACAGGGAGGATGAATTACTGGGTTGTGGAATCTGCCCTTGGGTGTGTATGGTCATCCGTCTCCGTCGACCCTGCAGATGGGGTCAAATGCTGGACGGATAATGAAAGAGTGATTATGTAAATTGCACTCTTGCTAGATTTTAAAGCAGGATAACCATTAAAATCTCTTTTTAGTAACAGAATCCTTTATTTTCTAGACATCAATCTATTTGTTGTTGATAAAATAATCTCACCCCGCAACTCGATCCCTTAGTGACTCTTCCTCTTTGTCACAAATTGTTGCTTTGAGTAACCTTGGTCACGAATAATCTATCACACGCACTCACACACACACACACACACACACACACACACACACACACACACACACAAACACAAACACACACAAGCAGACACACGAGGGCGGCCGTAACTCGGTCAGGAGGGCATGATTGAAATTGTTCCTGGCGTCATAGCCGCTTGTAGTTCACGGGGATTTGTTGGTTTCCGTGGTTCTTATCTTCCTCGCGCTGAGAAAAATGGTGACGCACGGCGCTGGGATCAATTGAGTGGGGGCGTTTTGCTTTATTGTATTTTGTGGTGACATCAGCTACAATCTAGCAATTCTTTAATACCACAAGAATAGATGGGGGGTTGTCTGACTGTTGCACTCTCCTGAGAAAAATCAACTGCAAAAGTGAATCTCTGATTCCTGTAAACACTTCTAATAGAAAAAAAAGAAAAATTTGCATACTTGTTCCTGATTTACGCTGCGTCTAACACCCTGCCTGTCCCACCCCAACCCCCACTTCTTGTTCTCATGCACGCACACAGGCCCACTGTCGGCTTCCTGCCCGGCTCGGAATGGTGGCGAGCCAAAGTACCCGAGTGGCTGCCGAACACAGCTGAACATCCAGGAAGCCGGAGAGAGCCAGATGTTTTTCTTAGGAGTTGGCCGGCTGAGCCAAGGAGAAAGAGCCAGTGAGTATTGGACTTAATTTAACAGGTGGCGAGAAAAGCAGACTCTAAGTGAACACCGGTGCCTCTGTGCTTTTCCTGGACCTGTAAATAATGGCTGACATTCGTTTACTGACAAGAAACCCTGTGATAGACGGGGGGTTTACCACGGAATTTTATTGTGCCGTTTGGAAAGCGTAAAAAGAGGTATCCTGATCGCTGCTCATGTCATAATATCGATTTCATGGATTCACATACAAATTAAACAGGTGGGATTTTGGATACTTCGTGTTTAGGATAGTAACCTAGACCTTGTTTGCTGGTCCTGCAACATCAGCTAATTTCATAATTCCGAAAATAAAAGATTTTAAATTATTTAATTTTGGTATGATGCCATGTCTATGGACTCCTATTAAGCTCCAGACCTTCAGTCCTCTTATTAGCACATCATGGCTGATGTCCTCCATGCTTACTTGTTGTCGACATACATCAGGTTTTTGTGCCCTCTAGTGGGAACTTGCATTCATTCATCCATGAATGAATGAAGTCGCAGGGGATACTGTAGCCTATCCCAGCTGCCATCAAGCCAGAGGTGGGGTAAATCTCGAACTTTTCGCCAGTCAATCGCAGGGCCTCATATAGAGACAAATAGTCATTCATTCAGATCAGCTCAGATTAGATAAACTTTTATTGTCGCGAGTGAGAAATTCTTTTTTGGCTGTGAATACATTACAGCTGATTTTTTTACCATGGAATGAAAAACAGATAAAACAGATAAAAAAAACATGTCGATACTAAAAGTGCAATGCAGAATAATGAATAAGTGGGCACAGAATAAAAACATGAAACCACAGTGTCCAACAAAACAGCACACTAAGCCCATTTTGACATTTAAAAGACCAAGAGTTGTATCAACTCTGTAGTGAAAACGAATCACACTGACTTGAATAAAACAGCAGAATTGCAGTAGATCTTGACACTAAATTTGAAATAAAACAACAACATATAAAACTCACCTACTGTTTGTAGTGAGTAACATATTTCTTGTTTATTTTTTACATTAGTTATTTAAAAAAAACTTACGCAAACAAAATGTACCTTACTGGTGCCATATCAGGTCATCATAGCGCATCAAACCGTAATTTATGTTCAAAGCTATGCCATCCTACCTGATATTGATCTATTATTACTCCGGGAAATGCCAATAACTAAAGGTCAATCTTGGGAAGTTTAACAGTTTGTTCAATTATCAACATATTTCAATAGTTTTGGTTATCTGAGTGAGAAGTCCAGAAATATAAATGGGGGTTCAAGTATTTAAGTCCGCTGTAGTTCAAATATTGCTGCTTATGAACGTTCCCTCCGCTGTGGATGCTGTTCCACACTCGTCTCTTGCATTACTCGGATATTCCTTCTACTGAAATCCTACATTAGACAAAGCCGCCGCCCCTGATGTCCGTGTTGAAGCCCAGGTCTGCATACACACCACTGTTCTCATGCACTTTAATACCACACAGCTTTGAGTGGGAGCACTGGGGTGTGACAGAATCTCCTGATGGCTGGCGACTGTGGAGGAGCCCATAACAATAGAAGCGCCTTCCTTACTTCCCTTAAACGTGCTCAAACAGAGGTGACGATGAAACTGCCGAATGAAGCCCCTGAAATGGACAGCTCTGGGATGCGTGGTGAAAGGCAAACAGTTTAGAGCTAGCTGTTTTTTTGGGCTGGTTGGGGCAGGGGGGGAGGGGGGCTGTGAGAGTCGAGCCACTGCAGCCCTAACCTGTCAGAGCAAAGCAGGTGAGGGCTGCGGCAGTCCAAAGCCCGGAGTATGCCAAGCTGGAGGGATGGGACTGATAGGATAGACCCATGCCGTCTGTGCTGCCGCTACACTGGTGTGTGCGTGTGTGTGTGTGTTTGTGTGCGCCTGTGTTTGTGGATGTGTTTTTCTCTGTGTGTGTGAAGGTGAAAGGAAGATGAGGAAGAGGAAAGAGGCCAGGAGAGGAGAGGAGGAAACTGTCAGAGGCTAAGGGAGGCACAGTGCTGTATAATACCTGAAATAATGAGCAGAATAATTGATAAACTGAAGTTGATATGGGAGTTTACAGTTGTGACTCCAACACACATATGTCTGCATCTCACCCTTTTGTTCTCCGTTCGAACCTTAGATATTCGTGACTGACAGTGTCGAGTCTGTCCCTCGGTTTTATTCTAAAAATGCCATATTTCTAAAGTAATAAAAATAATAACAATAATGATTTAATTTTGTACAACACTATTAAGTTATAAACGATTAAATCAAATTTAATCAAGCTTTTTTTTCCACATGAAACAAATGTGAATAATATCAAATCATAAAATTGCAGACTGTACCGAAAAGGCAGAAGGCTAGTCTTAGAAAAATAGCATTTGTAAATAAACAACAACCAAAAAAGCCTTTTAAGCAACATAAAGATTTATGATAACATGAACTAAACTAAACTAAACTAAACTAAACTAAACTAAACTAAACTAAACTAAACTAAACTAAACTAAACTAAACTAAATAAAATAAAATAAAATAAAATAAAATAAAATAAAATAAAATAAGATTATTCCCAAAAACAAAATAAGATTATTCCCAAACCCTTTATTCGTGTGAGAATACCTTTGTTTCAAATTGACCGATGAGTTTAAGTATTGAATCTTTTCTGAATCCTCCTCTCCCCATATTTTTCATATATTTTGGTCTCATTTATCCTTGTGTTGCTTGTAAGGACCTCATTTCGCTGCCACTTTCTGGTGTTTGTGTTTCTGCTGTTGCTGCTGCGGCCGTCCGCCATTGATTTATGACTATATTGCTGAAAAAAAATCTGGTATATGAAAAAATAGTTACTGAATTCCCCTCCAACACTTTGACCTCCCTCTGCCTTCAACACAAATCTAATATAATTACATGTAACGGTAGATCTGACCTTCTCTTCCTCACTCTTCTTGGAGGTATTTTAGTGAAGTTGCACTGACACCAGCTGAAGTATAAAAGCATAATTACTCACACATTAAAGCAACCGTGATCAATTTTAATGTATGGCTCCAGAAACGTGAAAGGGGTTGACTTGAAAGGAGTTGTCGGTGCAAAGCAGAGAAAATTACCTTTGTGCAGTGTTGCTGTGAGTCTCCGTAGACTTTTCTTTTATTTTTTGTTTTTAAGAAGTGTCTCTCAGCTTATTGTGTTTTTTTTTAAATAATTTTTTATTTGGCTGCATTTTTCCTGTGGAGGTGTACTCAGGCCGCTCTCAAAACTCAAAGCGCTGTTTGTTTCTGCTGCAGGCGGTGAATAAAAAAAGTTAATTCATAGCACACCACATTGCGCGCCATCTGCCCGTCATCAAACAGAAGACAGATGAAGTTGGAGCCCTGCTGCAGTCCAGCATGGAGCATTTAACGGATGAATATATATATATTTATATACACACACATATATTACCCTCAGTCACACCAAAATAAATAAATAAATAAATACACACATGCACACACACATATATATATATACATATATATATGTGTGTGTGTGTATACACACATACATACACACACACACACACACACACACACACACACACACACACACACTCACACACACACACACACACACACACACACACACATATATATATCATACCGCATAAGAATCAGAAAACCCTGTGAGCAGAAGCCTTTTTAGGAGCTTTATTTTCCCTCGAGGGAATCAAAAAAGAATTATGATTCTGATTCTTATTCTTGATGCCACAGCTTCACAATAACCAACTTATTTCTTCGTTACCAACCGAGGGTCCATGAACTGACCAATTGGAGGTAGAGGGAAGTGAGTGTGAAAATCACACTGTTTTCTGATCCCGCTGTTGAAATTCAACATGAAACTATAACTAATTATTAGCAACACAATTTTGCAAATAGTAAGATGTATAACCATTACAATTTGTTTTTCAACCAAATTAGCTCACATACATAGATGAACTTCACTTGCAAGTTGTACATGCTAAAAGTGATAGAAAATTCTTCTCTGCTCGATCACCTCACGTGGGTTTTCGCAGTATCACTGAAATGGGATGCATTTCAAAGCAGCGCCCAGACCTGAATGTATATTTAGTCATTTAATATGAATAACATCCTAGACATCTGAGCATCTCTTGGGATTCAGATGTGACATAATTTTTGAGTACACTAAATTTGCACGGTGGTTTGCGCTTCCGCCTCACAGCAAGAAGGTTCTTCCCACAGTCTGAAACCATGCAGAGGGTTCATTGGAGACCCTTTATTGCCCAGATGAGTGAATGAGGGAGTGAAGTGTATGTCTCTGTATGTGGCCATGGGATCGAGTGGTCATTGAGGATGAAGCCCACCTCTTGGGGTTCCACCCACCAGCGACCCTGAGTGCAGGAAAAACGGAATTGATAATGAATGAATGAATGAATAGTAATTGCACGAGTATGTGATACTGGTCACTGACAACAGAACACCTCCCTTGGAGCATTATATTCCAGCTAAGATAACACTCTTTTGATACAATTGCATGAAATCCGCACATTTCTTTTTTCTCTCACCCAAATACAGTTGGGTTAGGCTGTAGCCCACCTGGAACCCCAAATGCAAAGAAAGTTGTATAGATAATGAATGAATGAAATAAAAATGTCCCCATAACACTTGGCATAAGCAGTAATGTTATAGGACCGATATTCTGCTTGGAAATTGATTGTTCGGAATAAAGACAAATTGAATAAACAACAGCCCAATCGTCAGCTGTTCCACCATCACTTCACATTAGCTCTTCACTCAGCCATTTTCTTTCCAAATTCCAAAAGTCCAAAATCCTCT
This sequence comes from Fistularia tabacaria, assembly GCA_901007705.1. Classification (NCBI taxonomy): domain Eukaryota; kingdom Metazoa; phylum Chordata; class Actinopteri; order Syngnathiformes; family Fistulariidae; genus Fistularia; species Fistularia tabacaria. Next base: position 33,340 of record CAAKHD010005656.1, read on the forward strand.
CCCACGCTTTCTTCAAGACTCCATGTGTGAGTTTTTCAAGTGCCAAAATTGAGGTGAGATTTTTCAATTGGGAACCAAATAATATTTCTCCGACACTCACCTCAGAAGGCCCAGATGGCAGGGGTCTTAGTTCAACCAGTTTTCAAACCGGAGTGATATTATTTCCCGCCTGAGAACCAAGAATTGGGAGACCTTAATCTTATCGGATGTCACAGACAGCTTCTCAGTTAACCCACTTGTCCGAAGCAATCCTGGTGTCTTCTTTTGAGTTATCTCACTTCCTTTCCAACGAAGTTTGTCCAATACTTTCAGGCTTTGTCTTGCAAATGTAAACAGCGTTGCTGATCCACTGCAGTCCACTCACTGTCACAGTGATGGATGACAAACTGCGCTTGTTTAGAATCACTTTTATCAATTTTTTTCTTTTCCTGTTGCATCAAGCATGAAAAAGATCACTTTTATTATTCGCCTCTTTGAACCATCATGATTGCTTCTTCACTGCAGCATGGCATCGCTAATCTGTTATCGCCAGTTCCTCCGAGACGAGCCTCCTCCTCTGCTCTCGGGCCCTTTCTGAGCGCAGGCGCTCACGCTGATAACAGTCAGGTCCAAAAAGGTCTTATACTTCATGTAATGGAATGGGAAGCGGCCCATTTCCGATTGACAGCGTGAAAAGTGGACAAAATAGCACACCGAACTAAAAGGTGATAATATGCCGAGGTTTCATAACTTTTTTTTTTCTCTCGCCATTACACCAAATTGACATTTGACAATTGAAAAACACCAATAAGTAGAACCTCATTCAGATTTTCTGGTTTGCAGGACTCAGTGTTGACCAGAGAGTCATCGAGGTAACAATCCAGCGGTCTCTGCGGTTAATCCACAAGCGGAGCAGATGTGAAAAAGAAATTAATAAATGAATACATAGATACAAAAATAAATAATAAAATGACTAGAGAAAAAAGAAAAAAAGATTACATAAAAACACAAATTAATAATAAATACATGCTAAAAAGAAATAAGAAGATGATAAAAGTTAGGGGCGCGGTAGTGGCGCAGTGGTTAGTACTTAAGCCTAACAGCACGAAGGACCCTGGTTCAGTTCCGACAGGAGACCTTTTCTGTGTTCAGACAACATGCAGTTTGCATGTTGTCTGCGTGGGTTTCTTACCACAGTCCAAAAACATGCAGCGGGTTCATTGGGAAAAATTACCCCGAGTGAGTGAATGTTTGTCTGTATGTGGGGCCCTGCGATTGACTGACGACCAGTCCAGGGTGTAACCCGCCTCTCGCCTGATGACAGCTGGGATAGGCTCCAGCATCCCCTGTGACCCTGAGTGCAGGATAAGTGGCAGATGATGGATGGATGATAAAAATTAATACATACATATAAATGTTGCTTTGATGGTATTTTGGGGTCATTACCGGGCCCCCAGTGGAAATGATGGTCTGATAACTGAAACCAGGCCGCAGCAAACACACAATAAGAAAACGTATCATGAATGACAGCAGCATCTCTGAATATATAAAAGGACATCAGTCATCGGCGCATCAAAAGCACAATAAAGAAATCAAAAGGCATGCCATCATTTTAAGAGGGCATCAGGGGACAAGGTGGGGGGGGGTGAAGTTTCATGCAAGGCAGGTCTATTACTCGCAAAATTCATTTGTCGGCACGTCTGGCGGGCGGATGAATTATATTGCACATGCAGGTTTGCATGATCTCAGAGCAGGTCCACACAACGCTGGTGAGATTTAATATCTGCATTCACAATTTGGATAAAGAATGTTCAACCTCATCCATCAAATTCTTTTGACATAATTGGTACATTGGACTCTTGTGGCCCACGGTAATAATTCTTTTAAAAAACATAATTTTTCCTGAACTGTCCCCTCTCATAATTACATATAAAACTTTGAGTTTGCTCACAAATCATCCCTCCTGCACTTGAAAGCAGGGATGTAAATTTAGCAGCTCGCCACCGAGGTCACACCTCATGGATTGTTATTTAAATCTTAACTGATGGCGAGGTTTTTAAAATGACTCTTTCAAGAGTGGCTGCTGAAAAAAAAATAAAGGCGTCGCAACTTTTTAGCATCTGCCGTTCCAACTGTTTTATTCCTTCCTTGCTTTCCAAAACCAAGCCGCAGAGCTGGGACCGCCTGACACAGGTTCATTTCCAGCCCGTAAAGCCTTTACAAACCTCCTCTTGATCTCTCACTTTATTATCCTGTGGCGGCATCAAGTGTACTTCATGGCGTTTCAGCTAAAAACATGTATTCTCCTCTCTAATGTAATGAAAAGACAAGATCCGGAGACGGAAACTGAAACTCACGTCAGGGGCAGCGGGTCAAGCTTCCTTGCATCTATGGGGCTCCATCAGAACATGTGCGTATAAATACTTTGTATCCAAGAAGACCTTCATGTCTCAAATATTATTTGCTCATGACACTTTGCTTTGCCACTTTGACTTAAGATAATGAAACAAATGTGCTCTATGGTGGTGGATATTCGCTACGACCCACCCCGACACCTGTGAGCAGCCAGGGAATGGGCATTTAGATGTTGACATCTTATAAATACCCGGGTTTTCACTTGGGCCATAAACTGGACAGCACTGACCGTGCTGCTGCTCTCTGCTGGAAGGTTCAAACAGGCTGTCCCGGGATGCCCCCCCAGTGGAGGAGGTGGGAGATAGGAGAATGATAGCCAAGCTATCACCTGTAATGGACGATCTGCCCCACCTGCTGAACGACACTGTCATGCATTGGGCAACGCCTTCAGTGACAGATTGAAATGCCCGAAATGTGTGAAGGAGCAGTATTTGGGTTTGTAGCTCCCTGCTGCTGTTGGACTGGAAAGCCGGCACTGCTCTCTTTGGACTACAACGCTACTCATTCCAGCTGCAATACGACAATTGCCGCCTCCAGTACGTGCGATCACTGTTTACACCAGAAATATAAAGTCCATATTGTATATATTCTGGCTGATTATATCCAATTTTTATTTTTTATCATTTTTACACCCATTAGCTGTCTAATTTTCAGAAAGAAAATAATTTCTAATAAAATTTCATCCACATCTTTTTCACAGGGGTTGTGGATATTTACAGGAGCCTTTTTTTAAAAAAAACATTTAGTAACACATGCAACTTCATTTGTCAACTTCATTTCTGACACAAGGCTCATTTGTTTCAGGGAGATTTCTCCATCAGTTATTACATAATCTGCTTCCTTTGCAGTTTGATAAAGCCCTTTAGTCACCTCCGTCCCCGTCTCAGACTCCAGAGGCTTCGCTCCCTGTCTGTCTTGCCTATTTTTCTCTTTGTTGATTCAACTTCCTCTTTTTCCCATCTTCTGCACAGCAGAGTTTGATTGCATCGAGCGGGTGCCGCTGACAGGGTGTGACGTTAGGGTTGAGGTTTCACCGAGGTCTCACGAGTCATTATCATAGCAGAATATTCTGCGCGTGCCACCTGTATGCCGAGCTTTAGTCAAATCTTTGGAGCTCAAGATAAATTACTCTGCCAACTGCCAGTTGATCTCATCCCTTATTCCAAAATGACTCACTCCGTTTTACACCTTCCTCTCTTCTCTGCCATTTAGCTCTGGAGATTCTGGTGTGAGATAATTGTAGAATACACTAAATGTAATGTAAATGTAAACACTGGACTCCACTAGCACTGGGCTACCGGACTGTCTTACACACACTTATGCCAAGAAACAATACTACACTAGTTTAGTAACCCCAAGGCAGTCCATAGTTATTAATGTACTGTTTGCTTTCTGGTCTGGTCTTTGTCTTCTGGTTGGATACTAAACTGCATTTTGTTGCCCTGTTGTTGTACATGTGTAATGACAATACAGTGTAGTCTAATCTGACCTATTCTAAATAGTGTTTGGGGTTGTTAGCGCTTCCACCTCACTGAAAGAATGCCGTCAGTCTGATTCTGACAGGAGGGGACTTTTCTGAGAGCAGTTTGCAAGTTCTGTCCGTGTGGGTTTCCTCCAGGTTCTCCGGTTTCTTCCCACAGTCTAAAACACATGCAGTGGGTTTCATTGGAGAACATAAATTGCCCTGATGTGTGAATGAGCGAATAAATACTGTATGTTTCTACACGTGACCTTGTGATTGACTAGGTCCAAGGTGAACTCCGCCTCTCGCCCGATCACAGCTGGGATTGGCCCCAGCTCACCGTGACACTGAGTGCAGGATAAGCAGCTTAGATAATAAATGAATGAATGCATGAAACTCTAGGATACTGGTCCCTGACAGCACATGAAACACATTGGAAGGTTTTATTCCAGCGAAGACAACACTCCTTTCATGCAGTTGCACGAAACATATGTGTATCATTCAGCTTCTTTCGGTAACTCCCACCATACATTCTAAACCTGTGTTACAAAACAAATTAAACAAAATACAATTTCAAACTTGGACACTGGAAGACGCCATCCATCCCTGAGCACACAGACCAAATTACCAGGGCCTTTTTTTTTCTCGCCCCAGCAAGGAAATGCATCCCTCTTGGAAGACCAGTGGTGCATCTTAAAGCCAAGCTTTTTGAAAGCAGCTGCCCAGACACACTGCCTCTCTCTGAGAGTCATCACGACTGTAGGGAAATAGCCACTTCTGGCGTACGACACCTGCTGCGGTCTGGGGTTACAGGTGTATGCTGTCCCCCAAGGCTATTAGTTAGCAGCCAAGAGTGTATTCCAGACGCGGGGGCCTGACAGGAATCCAGCAAATGGGTGTCAAGAGTTATCTGATAGACAGTGAGGAATAGAAGGGACGCGTCATGAAACGGTTTGCGGGAATTGCAGTCGACATACTTGAGAGAGACTCTGTGGATAACAAATGTCTGGCAGAGACGAGGGCCAAAAAAACACCCAATGCGTGGGCCACATTTGGGAGTGAATGATGAGCCGAATTTGGCCCAAGTGTTATTTTGCAGAGAGGATTTATTTTTTTTTCCTGTTTGACTGCCAGTCATCCATACCAAAGGACATTCACTGTGAAGGGTGAACTATATATATATATGTATGTATGTGTGTGCATACATATATATATATCTATATATATATATATTCCACATTTTTCCACAGAAAAACAAGTAAACTTCCTTGGAGCCACTAGTAATTCATGTTCAGCTTGGCAGGTCAGTCTGCAGATGTTTGAGAGGGAACGTAAGTTAAGCACAATAACTTGATTAAAAGTGGCCAAGATAGCTTTTCCAAAAAGACGGCAAACAACCACGATCTTCTAACGTGTCATTCCGCGTTGGGAAATTCCACGTAATTCTATATCTGTGACGGTCGGAGGTCACTGTGACTAACACATGCTCACATCATGGTGTACGTTGGCTGGTCGTTAGATCCAACAAGTGTTTGCGAGCCAACGTTTAATTCCTTGTTAGATCACAACTGTAATCGTAGTTAAATATGTTTTGCGTGATGCCGACCAGCTGTTTATCTTACTGGCGTGTCATAAAAACATAATTTCTGATGTGGATTGTTTTTTATTTTGGAAAGCTGTTAGTATTGAATCACTCTGCAGGTAAGTGAAAACATTCATTACTAACCAAACCCTAATGCTGCTCAAATGGGAAATGCCAGCTTCAGCCATGAAAATACTGTGAGAAGAGCAGTGTGAACCACCAGATAAGAGCTGTGGTCATTTGATACATTTCTGTGAGATGGGGACGTTTTTTGGGGTTTCGACTCGGGATTGTTCGTCTCCGGAACCGAACGCAGAGGCTGGCGTCTCAGTGGCAGAGAGGGGGAAGTGATTTATTCCGGGGAAATGGTTGCTGGGCCGGATGAAACTGAGGGGATGCTCGGTGTGGGAATACAAAGGGGAGACATGGAAAACAGGAGCCGCAGGTATACGGACCCATGCAGACTGAAGAGACCGGGCACCGTGCCGAAAAACATACGCTTTCCCATTCATATTAATGTGAGTACTCCGGCGGGGACAGTCACGGTGGGGCCGTGAGATAAAAAATGCAATGGGAAAAGTTGAAACGCTGTCAACTTTTAGAGAATGCAAGCTGGCGCCACCCAAAAGCTGGTCACTCGCAATCAGAGAGGAATATAATTCTGTTAGATCTGTAAAGATCTGCTTCAAAACAACCCTTTAGAATAGAAGAGTGAGTCTTTGCTGCTGTGAGACTTCCCAAGAGGTGCAAGACGGTCACAAGCCAGTCACTTGGCTCTAAACCAATGCTTGAAAGAGAGGAAGATTGACGTCACACACAAAAGGCCCACAGAACAGCAATCCCACAATGCCCATTGCCCCGCGGCGATCGGTGGAGTGCCAGATTGGGTTTGAAGAGGAATGACGTTGTCACTTTCATTAGCCTCCCTGGCCATGCGGACGTTTCACAGCAAGCGTTCAGCACCGGCGTCTTATGCCAGAGACTCTTCTCACCAGTAAAGATAGAAGACATCGTCTTTACAGAATAGTGAATGTCCAAGTTTTTTTTTCTCCACAGTGTCAGGGCCACTGATCACATTGCTTCAAAGACCAAGAGTGTCAGAGTCGCTGCTTTTATTCAGTCAGTGTGAATAAACCGCCATGAGGCATTTCTGCTGCTGCAGGGGTATTCATCAAGCAGAAGAGGTCAAAGAAATAACGTCAGTGAACATCTACTTTTTGGGTACGGTTTTCTCAAGGTCGCAGCAGCTGTTTGCTCACCAGTTTTTACAGATGTCACCCGCCACCCGGAAACCACCGTTAAAAGAAGCACATACCGAATCCAACATGAGCGGCACTGTAAGCACTTCCACCTCACAACAAGAAGGTCCCTGGTTCGATTGCGACAGGGGGCACTTCTGTGAGGAGTTTGCATCTTCTCCCCCGTGTGGCTTTTCCTCTGGGTTCTATGGTTTCCTCTCGCAGTCAGAAAAAACGCAAAGGGTTAATTGGAGACCCCAAATTGCCAATGTGTGAATGAGAGCGAAGGGATGTATGTCTCTGTGTGTGCCCCTGTGATCGACTGGCAACCGGTCCAGGGTGAACCGCACCCCTCGCCCAATTACAGTTTGGATAGGCTTCAGTACCCCAGTGACCTTGAGTGCAAGATAAACTGTATAGATAATGAATAAATGAATGAATGACTGAATGTTGTGTGTGGATGACCATCAGTTTTGAATTGACCGCTTGTGTCTTTTGTGTCAGGTGTCGCCTTGTATCCTGCCCACGGATAAACGGTATAGATAATGGGTGACTGAATTAATGAACATCAGTAAAAAGCCCAGAGCCCCCCCAAACCCCCTTTGTTTCCCCAGGTGAACGCAGGAACTCCAATAACTGCCCCAGAGGCCTTTACCTGTCATACGCATCGCGCTGTTAGATGCAGTTTGCTGTTCCCGTCCCTCAGTTTAGTTTCTATTTGATGTAGATCAAAGCGCAGCACATTTCACAATAAATCAGGCTGTGAATCCCAGCGGTCACTTGAAAGCTCATACAAAACACATTTGAAAAAAAAACGAGATGATAAATTTTTCCCTACGTCGTCAGCAAGTTAGTGTTTCAATGTTTCAACGTTGTGCCAGCAATTGTCTAATTAAAATACTGCTGTTTGCTAATTAAATCGGGGGCAGAGTGCTTCATAAGTGAAGGGTAATGATTTAGTCAGTTCCCTGTCGTTGTCTTTGGGTGATGAGAATAAACCAGCCTGTATGCACAGAAACAAAATGAACCCGCCATCGCCTCCATATGGAGCCAATACTTAACTGGTGCAACAAATCAGCTGTCAACATGCTCGGTTAGTGGAAAGCTGTGATCCTCCAGAGCTCAGAAGCTGTAGGTGCAGTCCCTTCACCTTCCCCTGTAGTAACAGTCCCTTAAATTTCAACTGAAGCTGCAGCGTGAGCACCTGCAGGCAGGTGAATGGCTGCTATCCTGAGATGGAGAAAGCTCTGCTGGGAGTGAATTGGAAACAGTCTGTAACCTGTCTGGCTTACCTTCTAAAATTGAGATAAACATATAATGACATTTTCCTTGAAAAGTGTCAGAACGCTTATGTACCACAGGGAGTATCTCAGGCTCTGGATTTTATCAAATTCATAGGCTGAGATTTTTGCCTGGAATTTTGGTTATTTCACAACAAGTGGATGAAATAGGTCACATTGTGTGTTTGACAAGGAGGAATTTAACATCATAACCAGATTCTAAAGTCTTGCCAATGAGATAACTGAAAACATACATATATATAACTTTGTGAAAATAGTAATTTATTGCGCAGATTTGATTGTTAGATCTTTGGGAAGGATAACCGATTGATCCAGGTGGGCAGATTTGCATTTCATCTGAGCATGAGCATAGCAGTCAAATGTATTTTTCCCCTTTTTTTAAATTACATCATGCATAAGAGTAGTAGACTAAATAATTGATGTGTTACTCCCTCCTAAAACTGGGTGGACCTCTCTCTGTCAGCATGGCCTCGCCAAAAAGCCGACACTGATGCGATCAAGCGGTGGCTGTAACGGGGTGACAGCTCTGCATCCTGACGGATTAGCAGTGGATTGACACTATGCTACTACGGAAGCCATTTGAGTTAAGCGGATTGCTATTTTCCGAGTAACTAGTCTGAGAAGATATGAGCTTTGCGACATGATGTATTATTCTCTCTTAAGTGGCCGTTTGACGGTGGACACGCAGCCAGCCAATTGACCGACATGATGGTCAGCAACATATTAAAGTGTTCTCATTTAGAAGAAGCTTGGCCGCTGCTAAAGGGCCCAAAGTGGAGTGAGAAATTATACCCATATCACTGATATGGGTGTATTTTCAGCCAGGAGCCTGAATTATTGATACGAGGTGGGTGAGATCCATGATTTCATGCTTATTCTATCAAATTGTGACCCTATTTAGTCTGAATGTTGCAGCATAATTAATCTATAATCATTTAGTTCGGGCTTATCAAGCTCCAACGATTATACTCCTCACCAGGGAGATGAGATTTACTTGCACAGCCGAGTTCGTTCAAATTCATTCATTCATTATCTGCACCGCTTATCTCGCACTCGGGATTACAGGGGGGTGTTGCCTATCCCAGCTGTCATTGGGCGAGAGGCCAGGTACACCCTGAACTGGATCGCCACACAGTCACAGGGCGACATTTTGGGACCTACAACCATTCACTCTCTCATTAACACATCACATAAAGACAGACAAGCACTCGCTCTCTCATTCATACATCATGCAGACATAAATAAACCATTCACCCTTTCATTCAGATGCCATATAGAGGCTGAGTATTCACTCTTTCACTCAGAGGTCTCATAGACCATTCACTCTCATTCAGATGTCTTATAGAGACAAAGTATTCACTCTGTCACTCACACACCATACAGAAATATCCAGCTATTCCCTCTCATTCATGTCATACGGAGACATACAACTCTTCACTCTCTCAATCAGATGTCATATAGAAACAAACAAACAAACAAACAAACAAACAAACAAACAAACAAACAAACAAACAAACAAACAAACAAACAAACAAACAAACAAACAAACAAACAAACTAACTAACTAACTAACTAACTAACTAACTAACTAACTAACTAACTAACTAACTAACTAACTAACTAACTATCTAACTAACTAACTAACTAACTAACTGTTCACTCTTTCTCAAGATTCAAAATTCAAAGTGTATGTTTTCTCGTGTACAGTATGGAAACATGTCACCTTCTACAATGAGATTCTTACTTTGCCCACCGCAGTGCATCCAGATGAGTGTTGATAAAGAAATAATAACTCGATGTAGCAGTGCAGGGTATGTAAACATACAGAGAAATGTAAACAGCATTGGCAAGATGTCTAAGTTAAAGTTGAATGCAGTTGAAGTTGTATGCAGACAGTTTAAATAGACAGTTAAGTTACATGACGTTGACGTGACGTTGCAGAATTGTCCCGAGGAAGTAACGGAATTGCAGAATTGTCCCGAGGTAGTACATGGTTGTTGACTCCTGTCAGTTGTTCATGAGTGGGGTGGGAGTCCTTGGTGATGGAGGCAGCTCTCCTGTAGAAACTGTAGATGCTCTGCACAGAAGGCAGTGGAGTTCTGGGGATCTTCTTTGCATTCTTTACCACTTGCTGCAGGCATTTGTGGTCCAGAGCATTTGTGCCGATGTATCAAACTGTGATGAGGCTGGTGAAGACACTGTCAACAATGCAGCTGTAGAAGTTGGTGGGGATCTCAGGCAACATGCCAAACCTCCTCACCTTTCTCAGACAGTACAACCCTCTTAGCCATCTGCGGCGTGTTGAGGGACCGTGTGAGGTACTCACTGATGTGGACACCCAGGTATTTGACACTGCTCACCCTTTCATCCTCAAGACCTCAGTGGCTGATGAGGTCTCCTCTCCTTCTTCACGTCCACTATCATCTCCTTTGTCCGGTCCGTGTTGAGGTTGAGGTTGTTGTCCGAAGATCATGACACTAGACCGGCCACGTCCATCCAGTAGGCCGTTTCGTCACTGCCAGTGATGTATCCTACACCAAGATGCGGCCTCTCGAGAACAAACTGGACTGGCTGAGAACCAGAAACACAACGCAGTGTGAAATCAGGAAATGCTCCGCCCTGGTTTTTGCTGACACCTGGTTCTTGGACTAAGTCCCAGAGTCCGCCGTTCAGCTGCAGACCCACTCTGTGCACTGAGGAGACTGAACTGCAGCCCCCTGTAAGGACAAGAGGGGAGATGAGCGTGTGTTCGTCAACAACTGGTGGTGTGCAGAGGCACGGACTGACAGCAAGGACTGTTTGCCAAAAGTGGAGTTTTTGTTGCTGAAACGTCATCCTGAGTATCTTACTGCGAGAATTCACTGCCGTCTCTTTCGTTCACATGTCACATAGAGACATACAACCATACACTCTCTCATTTAAACGTCATATAGAGACACAGCTATTCACTCTCATTCACATATCATCAAGAAATAAACCATTCACCCTCACACTCGGATGTCACGTAGAGAAGTACAAACATTCACTCTCTCATTCACAATTCTGTGAAATTCAGGGTTTGCAAAGAACCAACTGCATGTTTTGGCCTCAAAAAAGAAACCCTGAAACAGGGAGGAAACCCATGCAAACACGATCAAACTCCAGACAGACAGGCCCCCTCAAACGAATTGAACCGGGGACCCTCTTGCTGTGAGGTGCCCTCTTGCCCTCTTGTGCTGCCTGTTTGTCAGAATCAAAGCAGCAATTGTGTTTGCGCCACAGCTTCGGTCGGGGAAAGTAACCGTCGTCGAAGTTCACACAGCGGCAGATTACGTTTAAGGGTAGGATCTGAGATGAGAGGCCACCTAATCACCCCTTTACTTTCCTTCGACGTGGCGCGGACCAGATCTGTCTTATGGAGCAAAGAAAGAAAAGAACGCAGAAATTAGATATTCCCACTCTGTCATCTCAGTCGACTGATTAGATATTCCTCACAAGTCGAACGTCATTGGAAATGCGATGATTCTGCATTTTAATGATGTTACATTCGCAGACTCCTCTGCTGGAATAAAACTGTGAAAGTCAAACAGAGGACGAGGCTTTTTATGTGTATATATATATATATATATATATACATATATATATATATATATATATATATATTGTTTCTACTGATAATTAAATGTATTCTTTCATACTCCATTACAAATCACCTGGTTATTTGTTTACTTCTCTGCCTACATCATCGTTTTTTCCAGGTCAGGTACCCCGTCTTTGAGTAACTGTTGGGATCAGGCTGCTTGTCAAGCAACAGGCATGCAGGAGGGTGAATCATCAAGACTCATCAGGCTGAGGATTAGAGGAGCCTGTTTCCATCCCTTCAGTGCCAGATTGTTGGTCTACTACTTGCCCTTTCCCCGCAAGTCCCTCGTTCCAAAGTTCCACGTTCTAGAGATCTACGTCTCGCCGGCTTCCCCACAAGTTCCTGAGACTCCCGTGATCCCGGAAGCAACCTGGACACAGCACAGTCAACCCCTTCATCCTTGTGAATAAATCCCTGGAAACGCCTTACCTCCTCAGAGTGTTCTTGCATTTGGGTCAGATACCTGCAATTAACAATGACAGTTTGTTTGTCTTCATGCATGCAATGTAAATATAATTATTTGATATGCTTCTGTTTTAGAACTAAATGTAAGCATGAAGTTCGAACAATCGCCACAAATCCATGGAAGTCACAGGTCGCGCGTAATCCACAAATAAATATATGTTGGAAAAGAAGTGTAAGACCTTTTCCAGAAGCTGAGGCGGATTTACAAACAGTTCACACACCCGCGTCTCTGAATGTCCCTGAACTCCTCCCATCCTCCATCAAACAAGACTCAGCTTTCAATCTCAAGATCAATCCAAACTCTTTTGTATCATCTGAGTAATGGAATTACAGTTTTAAAAGTGTACCCCTCAACCTGGGACATCTGATTGACCATGTTCAATACACATTGAGCAGAGACACACGGCAGGGGCGGGAGCGCGGCGGGGTGGGGGGTGGGTTACGGGGACGGGGGGTTCGAATGAGATGGAAGAAAAAGGCCGGAGGGGCCGTGAGAATGATGAGTATCAGTATTGTGATTGAGATGCACGGTGATGAGGAGCGACAGGTACAGAGACTGGGCGATATGTCATTTGCTGGCACCGTGCTGGAACCGGGACAGGCTCCACATCACAATGAGTGGCTTAGAGCGGATGAAGCCCTGGGTTTGGGAAAATGAAGATGTGCTTAATTAGGGGGGGAAAGGTGAGTATAGAGGATTAAGCACTGCCAAGCAGAGGGCATGGGTTTGCCTGTTGATTGTTTCTTAAAACTGCAAATGCCAGGACAGTTCTACAGTCAGTCAGTCATATTTTATTTTTCCTGACACTCTCCATGAAGACAAGGAAACACTGCCTATTTACCAGTGCAGAAACCTTTGACAGATCCTAGCTCGATGCTGGCAGCCCTTTGTCTCGACTGGTCGGGGTAGAAAGCAAGAGAGCAAGAGAGAAGCACAAAGCTATAAAAAGAGCGTCATAGTGACTGGGGTTAGGGGGTAGTGCTAATGGTATTGCTGACAGTTAAATGGTAATAGCTGACATGATACAATAATAGCCTTCATAATGGTAATAGCTGACATGAAACAAAAATAGCTTTTATATTAATTAAAAAAAAAAATAGCAATATTGGACAGCTAGCAAGACCCCAGCAGTAGATCAAGCCCCTTTCAAAATGATAGACTCCATGGACTCAGGAGAAGATATGAGGTTAAATCATGCATTGATGAAGGGGCATAAGTGGAGAAAAGATAGAAAGTGCGGGAGGAATGACAGAAGTTCATCATGGGATATCCCTCAGCAGAGTAAGTTGATGGCGGAATGACCAGGGGCGAGCCTAACCCTAATCAGAAGCTTTCTTAAGGAGAAGGGTTTTAAGCCTATTCTTAAATAAAAAGAAGATAAGATAAGATAATACTTTATTGATCCCCATAGGGGAAATTCGGGAGGTGTCCATATATAAATCACAGCAGAATGTCATCATAGCATCAAAATGCTGATGGCAGTTCCATTTTGAGGAATGATTTTTCTGAGGAGCAGTCTAAATCCACCGGAACCGTGACAACAGCGACACGGCGTTTCCGGTGTAATCCGGCGTAAACATATATCGACATGTGAGTGAAATGAAATGGCAGCACCAATAAAGAATTATCTAATCGTACATTCTGTTCCACTTAGAAACTCAGAAGCCTGAAAATAATCTTTGTTGAAGTCATCCAGCGGAGTCTCAGGAGGGCTTAATCAGTTTTTTTTTATAGTTCTTTTTTAATAATTAAATTAATTGCTTTGAAGCTTTATCGCCGTCATATTGAGGCACTTAATGCTTCACGCTGCTGTAAAAACATTTAATTTCTGAAACCCCTTCATTGGAACTCCTCTCACCTCTCTATTATCTCCCTTTTTTTGTTTTCTCTCATTTCCATGCATAACAAGCACAATAGAAACCTCCAGAAAAAAAAGGCAGTTTGGTACAGATTGATTTTAGATCTCTGGTAATACACTGGAGACACATTGTGTGGATGTTGCAAAGGATCAAGGCAAACTGATAAATATGCCAGTATATTCTTGTCTGATTGCTCTGCATAAAGAAGCTGACTGCAGCTTGTTTCGCTGCAGCACACTGGCGAGCATCTCTGGGAAAAAAAAAAAAAAAAAAATCAATATTTTCAAAATAGACAAAACTGATAAAAAGTTTATCTGTAGCGAGTGTATGCCGGCTTGACTATTTCAAGGCAGCTTTTTATACTTCCTTTCGATTCTTTTTTTTGAATCAATCAGACATCTGGATTTTCTGTTTTTTTTGTCCCGGGAGAAAAAATAAATAAATAAATGGGAAATGCAGGAGCAAAGTACTTCAGAGAACCTCTCAAAAAGTCACAGCTCATTCATGTGGCGGCTCCACGAATGAATGAACGCTTCTCGAAAGCATTCCAAAGAGTAATTTATGTGATCTCTCCCGGACTTGTTCGGGTTTGTTGCGCACGCTGAAACAAACCATTGCAAAAGACTCCATTTGTACGATGAATTTGCATCGCAGGAAGCTCGACTCATAATTAAAACAGATTGTTGCCGATTACACCATCAAGACTACCAGCACTTTCCAGGAGTAGTGCTCTGTTTAATACAAATTATGATGACTGCCTAAATTACATTGACTAATATCACGCTTTCAAATATCCTTTGTGAACTTCTCTGTTACTTCCCCATGAAACTTCGACAGTTTTTTCCTGTATTGTTTGTCTTGGCTTTCTCTCTTTCTAGTTTTAGGAACTCCAATCTGCAATAATGTCATGGAACTGTTGTAAGGCTTTACATACCAATCAGCTATTTTCTATTTCGTATTAAACCATAAGGGCCCATCATTTTTTTTGTGTGGAATGTATATTTAAAGTGTGGAAATACTAAGCCTTATCAAATGTTTCTATCATATTTGATCTGGAAATGGTTCTTTAATCTATGTGCATGCTTTATTCCAAAGTTCTCCGGTGGTTCAGAATTCTAATATCCATCTTATTCTCCACGGCAACAAGGAAGGAGCTGTCTTGTTTGTCTTCCGTTCTAATCACAGTTTACCGGATCCACTGGAAGAGACGGAGATTTCACCTGATTCTGTCACTATATGTTGTTCATTCCCTGACGTCAGAAAACTGAATGAGCGTGAAAACTGTTTTCATCCCGGGTCATTAATCGAACTACTGGGCAGTGCCATTCACACACTAACACTGTCACACAGTCACTTTGCTGAAGGCTGTTCTGCAACCTTTTCAACCAGAGCCTCCAGGAATCGAAGGAAAGGCAATGGGGGGATTAATAATGATACTTGCTGAACTTCTGAAAGCAGAGGCTCAAATCAATGCGAACGGTATCTGCTTCAGTTGGAGTGCTGAAGATGTTGAATCCATTGCATCTGCATGGGTTTCCTCAGGGTTCTCCCATTTCCGTCCCTGTCAGAAAAAACATGCAGTAGGTTCGATGGAGGCCCTAAAGTTCCCAGATGTGTGAATGAGAGGATGAACGGTTGTGTGTTTGTATCTGTGGCCTTGCAATTGACTTGTGCTCTTGTCCAATGACAGCTGGGATAGGCTCCAGCTCCCCCATGGCCCTGAGTGCAGTATAAGCGGTATAATTAATAATTGAATGAACTTACGTGCCTTTGGTTTTGCCTTGTGTCATGTCTACGAACCCCATTAACTCCATCACATCATTCATCATTCATCACATCCATCATCATCACAGCATTATGGCATTAAAACCCATACTTAGACATGATTTCAACTGAATTATGGTCACACCAGGTTTTAACTAGTTTCTTGTATCCATATAGACATCCAGTTCAGATCCAGTCACTCCGTCCAGCTCGTGTCCAACATTGTCCAACTGCCCCTAAGAAAAAACACTAAAGTCTAGAATGATTAAGGAGGCCTCTCTCCACAACACAAAGATATTTTTTGCCCTTTGAAAGCTGCTGTAAAGAGAATGTTAAGACGTCACGGAGATGCCATTCAGCCTTGAACCTATAGCATTTTGTTTCCTTGCTTTTCAAAGCAATGGAAGAAGCCACCTACAGCGGTTATCCCTGCTGCTGAGAGAGGAGATAGTAACTCATGTCGATTAAGGATTTTTTTTTCATTAAAGACTGATGCTGGTTTGGTTTGGAAACATGCACATGAAATACACTGATCTCTAATGGGCTTACATAACATCTCTGATCAACTTTGACAACAACCCTTTCATTCAGAGTGCATTCCGATCAGTAATGTCATGTGGCTGCACGACATGCCATCTGGTCGAGACAGAAGGCCACCTACATCAAGCTTGGATCCATCCAAGACGCTATTTCTTTGCCAAAAGCTTGCTCAAGGGGGAATTTGGGGTTTCTGTATATCATATTAAAGAGGGTGGTCCAGACTTGCTCTACTTTGAAAGTGTCATTAGAGGACTGTGTTTTGATTTGGCCCTTTGGAAAAAAACTTAACTTGACTTGCCTCGACATGACTAAAGTCAATCATCAATACAGATGGAGGCGCCCTGACAGATAAAAAAAGTAATAATACCACACAAGACTTGTCATAAGGCACCATATGTCCTGATGGTTTTAAAAAAAAGGTGTTCTGGGGCCACGAGCCAGTTCCAGTGCAAAAGCAATTTTTCTTTTCTCATCTTCAAATCCAAACACATGCGGTTGAAGGATGTTCATTTGTAAGCTTCACATGCTCATCTTTTTACTAGATAGAAAAAAGGAAAAAAAAACATCTTCATCTCAGACAACCTGATGGAGTTGAAACGTGTCTCTGCAGTATAAGTGCTGTGCCAATAACAGACAGCAGGCCGCCAACATGTCTCGTACGCGGTGCCAGTTCTTTGGGATGAAATGCTTAGCAATGCCAGCTACGTCCAATCGAGACATTGTGCGACAACTCTGACGAGGTAAGCGAGTAACAGGACAGAGCCTGGCAAACTCATTTGTAATGAGCTGCAGTGGAACAGGGGGCTGGAGAGATGGAGAATGACATAGGGGAGGAGAGGAAAAAAAAAGCGAAAGGTAGAGCAGGTTAGGGCTGGATGAGGGCGGGCGAGAGTGGATTGCAGGGTTGTAGCGATGTGGAGAGATGGTGAAATCAATTCTGGACGGAATGAAAATAACTAATTCTGGAGTAGAACTGGAGGAAACGGGGAGGAGGGCAGGTGCATGGAAAAAAAGCACAGTCCTGTGAACGTTGAGACAATACCGACCGATTCAGAGAGACACCAAATGAAGAGCTGGAGGATATGAAACCATTGAAATTAATTTTTTATATAATTTTCGTTCATATCTCTGGTGAGGCTGAGTTCACTCCCCACCACCGAGCTTTAAGAAACTTCCCTGCACTGTGTTATTTGACCAGATGTGGAACTTCCACTTGATCGCAGAGCTCGTAATTCTGTGCAAAGTAATCATGTAAGTGGTAAAAAAAAAAAAAAAAAGTTAAAAAAATGATACATAACAAAGTAGAAAGTAATGCTTATGAAGGAAGAGAGGAGTGACATCATTCCCTCATCCGAGCCAACATATTTTAACATGAACGATGCAACGGTAGTCACTTGGAAAGTACAACAAATAAATAATTCATTTTTGAATTGATAATTTTAGTTTATCCATCAGTTCTTACATAGGTTTTGTAAAACTCTGTTGTCATCGAGTTTCCTCCCGTAGTCCTAAAATATGCAGTTGGTTCCCTGGGAGAACCGCAATTACCAAGAAGTGTGAATGCGAGGGTGAACTGTTTTATTTCTCCATATGCGGCCCTGTGGATGACAGAGTAAACAGTTGTATGTTTCTATATCCTGAATGCAGGATAAGCAGTATATATACCAGATACCAGATACCAGATGATGAATGAATGCATGAATGTTGTAATTTGAAAGGTTTAATTTCAGGCTTTATTTTCAGCAGTAGCTGCTCGGAAAAACTACGCCAACCGTGAAACTGAAGCCGTTCACGTCCTCATATTCCTCCAATCTCAAAGTCAATTTCAGTTTGATCTCGAAATGATTATTTTTTTCAACAGTTTTGTCAAATTTCTATTTGACATCTAAAGAGCACCATTCCTTTTTCTAATTAACTTAATCCCCCATTATTTTTTGAAGGAAACCGCTGCATTTGATTGGATGAACTATTCCCTCGCCTCCCTCTCACTGAGCTGCCAAACTAAGCGCACTGATTTGACATAACTTTCTGATGCTGTTCTCAATTTTCCGAACTGCAGGCATCGCGGTGCAAAGAACGAATATTCAGAGATGCCTGGTGGTTGAATGGAAGCAGCGCCATTTGGTAATTATTACTAATCGTCATTGATGGGTGTTCGATCGGTGGGTTTTCATTAATATTCCGAGCTATACGTTCCTCGAAAACAGTTATTAATTCAAACAGAAGGACATCATTATTGTCATCACATACCCTCCCCCCGGAGTTCACACTGTGTTGCATCAGCTAAATCCATTACTGCAAACTTAGGTGCTCTCTGTATATTTGTGTGTCTCTCCTCCTGATTCTGTCTCTCTCTCTTTCTCTATTCACTACCCTTCTCCATTCGTTTGGATTTCTCCACCTCGGGCATAAAGGGAAGGTTGCTCTCCTCATTAACCTGCTAGCTCCTCTGCAGCCCACCTCAGGCCAGCCCCACCCCAAGCTGAACTGATGAAGTTTTAGGGGGGGCGGACAGAAAGAGTAAAATGGACAAATAGTTGCAGCGGTAATGGAAGACTTAATGGTAGACAGTGTGAAGCTGAAAAGAAGACAGAGTGACTGAGAGACCGAGAACACAATGAACGGGGTAACTGGCACTTAGTTACAGCTTAACTGTACTCCATCATGGGAGGAATAGGGTTTCGGTTAAAGAAATGTGAAATGCAGCCATGTTTTGAAAAAAATTCCAAATTGCAAGAACTTTATCTGGAGCCACTTTTGCACTGTTGAAACTTTTTGCGATAGCTTTTTTTTTTCTGTATCCAGACAGCATAGAAAGCAGGGACCATGAACCTTAGATACTGGAAACATTTCGAGGAGCGGCTTTTTACGGCTCTGTAAGAACTTATAGTACGTAGGCGATTGGTGGAACTCTTAAGCCACACGCATTACAAGATACTTCTTGTCATTTTTTAAAACAATGCCGGTAAATGGTCAACTGTTCTCTTGCAACTTGTGGAGAAATGAACGGAACAACCCTACTGTGGTCCCTTACTGTGCAAACGCAAAACTCAAAAGCTCCATTGGAAGAGGGGATTTCCTTGAACCAAATCTGAGTTGAACGGTTCTTGAGATCTTCTGTCCGAAAGCAGCTATTGTTTGATATCTCGAACAATTTTGGAGAGTCAGCGGCAGTAACCTTCAGACACCAAGTTAGATCTAAAGCTGATCGGGTAAAGTGGATCTGGAGGGGAGCTCTGAAAATGCACAAAAATACATGTGGCGACCAAGTATCTCCAAACTTTACTAGATACTAGGGACTGAAGATTTTAATAAAACAATTGATCACTGGTCAGCTGAGTCCGTGCAAAAAAATGGATAGATTCAGCGAGAAGTGGAGTGATGAAGAAGCGCGAGCTCTTCTGGCCTGCTATGTCACGGAAGGGTTTCATTAGGGGAACATGAACAATTTTGTGGTTGGCACAGCTAGCTAACAGCAAGGGTTTTCACATGAAGCAGTGTGGGGAGAAAATAAAAACAAGTGATACTCATTTCATAGTCCGTGGTCATTAGTCCCAACATGCAAGACATGAATGCTATGGCAACTTCTTCTTGTGCATGTCGTCTTCCTCTTCTTCGCAGTGGTTTGTTTTTGAGTGTGGTGCTCAAGGTACATGTTTCAGATGCTGGCATCACATCAGTCCTAACACGTTCCCCTGGAGGGGGGTGGATCCTGGAACGAAATTCAAGCTGGATAGTTCTTAGAACTTTTCTGTCCAAAAAGCGGCTTTGCTTGGCAGTAGGTGCTTACTGACCAACATTCTATGGTTCTCACAGCGTCAATATCAGCCCAGAAATGCACCATTTAGCAATAGATTTGGAATTGAAAGGGGTGGGGCTGTACATTCTCTCGAATGAGATGGGGCTTTTAGGGGCTTCGATCAGCAGCAGCATCTATTGTACTGGTAGTGGATCAACGGCAGCTGCAGCTTTAGTCAGTTACAAGTAAAGAATGAAGACGACTCTGGCACGAATCTTACTTTAATATAATTTTATTCAAATATCCTTTTTATAATGTGATTCTTTTGCACTTTGTCCTGACACTTTTAATGTTTTATGTAAAGCACTGAACTGATGTGGCCTTCGAAATGCTTTGTGCATTTGGTGACGCCCATGACACCATATGCATTATGGAAATTGCAGTTAATATTGAGGTAAAATGGTGAAGTCCTCATCGAGCGCACATTGCTTTTGTTTGTGTTAAAAGCTGAGTCTGAGGATGGCTCTCCTCCGTTGTGCAGGGTATTTGCTTGAAAGAAAGAATGGAAAGGTAGTTCAGCCATGATGGGTTAAATGCAGAGAACGCATTTCCCCACGAGGGATTAATAAAGTATACATTACGAATGATCAAAAACCACCGGTAAACTTTATAAGGTGATTATAATGTCTTTACTGTAATACTTCTGAGGGGATAAGGTCAGAATTTCAGTAATGATAATAATTACGAGTCTAATACAAACTGACACATCAGTGATACATTTTTACCTCGATCTGTTTATTCTGTTGTTGTGTGAAAACATCAACTCCATGGGCTTGGTGAGTGTAAATGACTTCATTGGCCCATTCTGATGGCAGTAGCGAGTCCCCATTCTTTCCAAGATCTCGGCTCTTCTCTGGTGTTTGACTGGACTCTTTTTGGTCAAAACATTATTTTTGTAATATTCAGTTACTGCTGAGTCAGAGTTCAGTATTCTTTGCGGACAAGTAATTGAGAAATGACTCGCCACTTAAAGTGCGACAATTATGGTCACAAACAATCACCTAATGGCAAGGATGAGAGCAAAATCAGCAGCAACGCCATTATGGTAAATCAGAAGTTGTTGGGTGTCATTCCTGACGGGCAGTGCAATTAAAGCATACTTTAGCTTCATACTTTGAGTTCAATATCACGAGTCAGCATCTTTGTGCCACTGAGGCTTGTTGTTCTACGTCTCTGCCTCGAACGTCTTCAAACGTTATTAAGAGACTTTTTTCGTCAAGCGTGAGACCTGTCCACCATTCAGTTTTGTCAAATGTACAATAACTTACTATTGTTTGGTATTTAATCCAATATGTTGGGCACAATCCATTTGACTGCTTAGCCAATCATAGCCATTTATCTCATTAGGGGCAACTTGGATACAAAGACTGGTCATGTAATACTTAGAAAGCAAAAGATGCTGGATGTCATGCAGTCCTGGAATCTTTTTTTTTTTCCTGAACACGTGGATTGAAAATTATCTTGATGATTTATGATTAAAAACACAAAACCACTGGCTGTGATGAAACCAGCTTGATGGGCATCAGCGGACCAGTTACCAAAATAGGTTTCAAGAAATGGTGCTACTCAGTCCGCAAGAAGTGTCCCTTAATGAGCTTGGGTTAAGATTTCTGCCAATCACCCGAGTCATTTGAGCTTTAATGAAACCATAAAAAAAACTCTGCCTCAAAGTAGGAGCTAAGGTGGCTCTAGGAACTGAGGTCCACTGTCCCTGATTTCTATGCTGTCCAAATACACAAAGATACAGCCGTTCTCCTGAAAAGGTTCTAGGAACAGTAAAAAGTTCCTACAGTGCAAACAGAGCTATTTTTTACATTGGTGACATTCTCTGGGGTAAATCCATTATTATTCTGTCCCAACAATGTTATTCGATGCCATCTTTTTTTGTGTGTGTCGTTGTGCGTGTGTCTTCAGGAGCATGTCAGGGACTAAGATCTGGGGCGTCACTTTCGCCACGGGGGGCGGGGTTTGACGAGGCCATAGATTATAATCTATCGAATCTGGCAGTCGTATCTTGACGTCTGTAAAGTAAAGACAGTTAGAGACAGAGGGCGACTACCAGGCAGCAGATGATTAGTCGCCCTTTAGCCGCTCTGCTCGCATCTTTGATCCGGCTTCAAGGCCGAAGTCTTTCACACTCAGACTCTGTTTGCTTTTCAAAGGGCGACTCTCACCCCATTCGATGTTTCTTCATTCGTTCACTATCCATCACTCTCAACCTTTGGGGGGGAACACACTCGTGCATATTCCTGTGTTTGCCCGCATGTACTTCCCAACACTACAGCCTTGACTAAAGCAATTAGAAGATCTCAGTAAGATGGAGCACGTCATTTACATTTTGACCTTTGAACAGGGGATTTTTTTTCCTGCGATCTACGCTGTCTTTTTTCCTCCCTTCAGTTCACTCGTAATCTCTTCTCCTCTGCCAGCAATATTTCTTTGTCTCCTCTTCAGTTTCAGATGCTGTTGCCCAATTTCAAGGTGCTTTAGAAAGAATGCATTGCGGCAAATGGTGCTGAAAACAACGGCGCGCTAAAAGTAGCTGCAATAACATCATCGGCAGAAACAATGAGGATTAATAGGCTATATTTAAGAAATATACTTTCTTGAATTCCACACATGAGGGTTATTCTCCGACAAGAAGGCTTTCGCTTTTTATTTTTAATTTCAGTCCAACTGAACAGTGTGTAACACACAATGACGCGACACATGAAAAAAATATAGCTTGACCTTTCCTGGGAAGAACTCAGATTTTCTGGAACGTTACCAAGATGAATGCCTGGTATTATGAGATGCAACTGGGTAAGGTCGAGCTGCAGCAAGAAGGACCCGGATAGCCGCAGCATTGTGCAGAAACTAACCTTCAGTTTTCACCTCATTTCTCACAAAATGTTCAAATAACGTAGGCGCAATGAAACCATTCAAGTCTTAATTAGGATCTTCTTTTGATGAGGGAGCAGGAGTCAGTGGGCAGGAATTACTTTTATTAAAACATACAACCCACTGACATGTTTAAAGAAAGTCCTAATCAGGGATGGGTTCAAGACAAACATGTCATTTCCTGCATTATGCAGCTCAACTACATAACATGAATTCAAAACTACCATAAATCCCTCATACTCATACAACACTTTTTTTGTGTGTGTGTGGGGGGGGGGGGTAGAACATCCATCTTCTGCTGCTGCAGTGTTTAACAGTTTTAATCCAGCCGTCCTTCAAAGCTTTAATCCTCTTCTGGTCAGAAATTTATTTCTCTCCTTGCTCCTGCAGTTGCGCGTTCGAGATTCGCCGAGTCCCATCGCATGGGAGCAGTCCCATCCCATCGTTTGTCACATTGGCCTGTTATTTATGAAACATTTTTTCTGTTTTCATTGATTTACATTTTTGCACATTTCGCTTTGAGTGGGGCTTGTGAAAGCAAAACTACTTATGAAGGCAACCCTTGACATTCTCCTGAGAATTGACTTAGGACCCTTTAAAGAGCCTTTGGGATGCGTTGGTAACCTTTTATGATTTTGGGATATTCAGTTTTAAGGCAAAAGTTACTGTAATTCTCTATTAGGGTGAACTCTACCTGAGCTCAAATAAGCTCTTTGTTGGGAGTTGAATTCTGCCAATGGGGGTCTCAGATTAAGGAGGTAAGGGGGTAAAGTAGCACCCTGAATAACAGTCACCGTCCATGCTTTCAATGCACGACAAGCTGCATTTGAAACCTCAAATGGTTCCACCTGTTCTCAAAAATATGAATTTATATACGACTGCATATATTTTAACCAATAACTGTCATCTTTCCTTATGCAGTGCGTGGAAGAACATGCCACACAGGACATATTAACCGTCAGGCTTCCTTGAAGTGTTTTTCAAATTTATTTCCAACCTCATTTTCAACATACCACTCAAAACGGATCACATATATTTCAGACACATGACTGGAAACAACCATGTGGTTTAACACTTTGCAGCCACGAATAAAGAATGTATTTAAAATTTATATAACACCAACAACAACAAAATAAAATAAGGAACAGTGAAATACAGCATGCACAGTAAAGTGCTGTGAAATAAAGCAAAACAAACAAAAAAAAAACCTACAGTACAGTTAAACACAAATAGAATGCATTAAGGTTGAACAAAAGAAACCTGAACCTTAAAACCACCATGATGCTCATGAGACATCAGATTTGGAGGTCACGATGGAATTTAGTGTAAAATCATTTCTTTGTAGCTTAACAACCTGGACACCTTTGTATTCAAATAAAAACAAGTTTGATTTGGAGCAGTGACAGGTCGTTACCTTCTTTGTATTCATCCCAAATAGTTTGTCGGATGAGAAACAGCTGCCAGATGTTACCATGTATTCGAAAAACATCATCAGCATGTGCTCTTATTATGGTGACAAACCATTGTCTTTCATATATATAAATAAATATATATATATATATATATATTATTTATTTTTTTTTTAATTTTATTAATTTTTTTTATTTATCTTTTCTTTAATTTGCAATCAAAATGTAACCTATATAATCCACTCAAACCAGTTTTGAATGTTGAAAGCTGATTGGTCAATCGGCTGCTCTTGATCAAAAAAGAGGCGGGCTTCACCCTGGTCCAGTTGCCAGTCAATCACAAGGCCACATGTAGAGACATACAACCATTTGCTCTAATGCACACGTCTAGGCAATTCTGGGTCACCAGTGAACCCAAGGTATGTTTTTAGACAGTGTGAGGAAGTGGAGAACCTGGAAGAGAACGTAGAAAAAATCGACACAGAAAGGCCCCTGTCGGACTCGAACGGGGGACCTTCTTGCTGTGAGGAAGGAAGAGCTAACCACTGCACCCCTTTGTTGACCTGTCGTTTTGAGTTTACGACACTGTATTAATCTTACTGCCATTCTACTGACTTGTCATGCTGAGGTAGGAACACTTTATTTTGTTCTTCCTGGTTGCGACTAGGCAAATGCTAACAGTCAGTGTGAAAACAATAAGGGATCACTCCCCAGCATTTCTCCCCACTGATGAACGCTCATCTGTTTCTCTAATTTAAACTTAAATTAGCTGGGGGACCATGTGACAATGCAAATACAGGGGTCCACTGCTGGGAGGGATGGTGAAAATAAACATGTTAACAGTTTGATGTAACGACTGTACAATCAAACAAACACATTTTTCCTACATGAAGAAATCACTTTTTGCAAAGAAAAAAAAAAGCTTTTGTTATTCATTGTAATTTTGGATTAGTAGGATTAAAATGAGTAATAAATGGGAACTAGAGCTCAGGAGGTTAATGTGCGTGTCCAAACATAAACAGCTCATAAAACATTTTCCAACGGTGAATTCCATTAATTAAGCTTCATCCATTGAAGACTGTTCTCATTCAATCTGTTTTGATACTCAAAGAGCTTAATAAATTTTTTAATGTGATCACCACAACTAAAGGATTCCTTGGGAGTATCTGAGGTGACTTTAGGGGCATTGTTTCTGCGTCACGTCCATTTTTACTGACATTCAGTCAAGATTGGGTAAGGTGTGAACAGGTAATTTCTCATATTTCTCTGAGACCCAGCTGCTGTTGGCTCAGTACCGCCTTCTCTTTTTTTTCTCTCATCTTCCTGTTGTTGAGCCATCCTTCTCGCGAACCGTCTCCCTCGGCAAGCCAACTATCAATCTCCATCCATAATCCCTTACATGAATCTCCCATCCAGCTCTCTCCTCCTTCCATCTGTCCTCCGTGTCTCCGGGAGACGGAGAGCTCGTATCGCAATTTCCTCTCCAGCTTCTCGTACCGTGTTCCATATCCTCCATCCCTGCTTTGTCCTCCTTGTCTCTCTGCTTCCTTGCCCCTCTTGGGATGACACAATTCATCAGAAGAGCTTTTCTAGACCAAAGGCTCCTCACTCTCTCTCTCTCTCTCTCCCGGTCGCTCACTCCCTCAGTCACTCTCTGTGCGGTTCTCGGAGGGACAGTGATTACAGCGATGTGACTGCCACCTCTGCCATGGCAATTAATGAGGGGGGCTTACAGATGGAGCAAGGGGAGCGACTGCCCGTGCCCACATCTCCATACATTATCATACTAAACAGGCTGGTGGGGCGTCTCAGCCCAACTGGTAGCTCTGCAGCAGGCACTTCAGGGACAGCCCCCCCCCCCCTTCTGGTCCGACACACGGGAGTCAAAAATGTTTGCATAAACTGCCCGTCTCTCCTCAGCGAGACGCCCTTCTGCGTTTGTCCTTACTGTCAAGGTGCAGACACCAAACATTACAGTTCAGCCCTGCTTTCTGCACTTTTTTAATTGGGTGTGAAATTACTACCATTTCAAGCAAAGCACTTGAGGTGTCTCAGTGGTGGCACCTGACTCGTGATGATAGTTGCGAAAAAAGTGCAGGTGCACGCAGCGAGCTGCACGTTCAGGTATGCAAACTGGAAGCCCGTAAACCTGGGGTTTCAATCCACCAAAACCTTTCCGACGTGACAACTCAAGGAAAACCCTGAAATTTAAAAATACCTTGAAATATGACAAAAATAAGTTTTATACCTGGAGGTGCTGAAGTTGCAGAATCGATTCAATAAAATAAATGCGCCTTAGCGCGCTGGAATTCAAGTATTCAGTGAATAACTAAACGATCGCCTTCTGCCTTCCGATGGGTGAAATGAAAAATGGTGGCAGATGAAAACATTAGATATGGGTCGGCAAAAGAAGCCTTGCCAGAGTAAATAACAATCAGAAAACAGCAATAAGACGCTGCCATGCCATCTAGTGCTTTTTGCAAAGAATTGACATTACAGAGCCGTAGCAAGACCTTTTCAAACTTTTTTCCGTTCATGGGACCTTTGCAGGAACTGTTTTACTGGAACGTGTTTTTGTGCCTTTGGACAGCATAGGAACTATTTGTAAAAAAAAAAACCTCTTGTAGTCACTGCTCAGCAGTTATCTTGTGGACCACCAAAGAGGTCAAAGCTTTTCTGACCTGCTACGCCACAGAGGGATTTCCAGGGCTCACAGCTGAACGTAAGAATTTTGGCCAAAATAAGGACAGAGTTAACTAACAGTGGGGGTTTTAACACAGCAAAGCAGTGAAGGGAGAAAATAAAAACAGTCCAACCCATTTGATAGTCCCTGGTTATTATCCCCGCCATGCATGAAAGGAAAGGTACTCAGTACAGTTGTGAGATCAGCGATGCTGTAGGGTTAAGAGACATTGAAGAAAAGACATGAGGCAGATCTGGAGGTTGCAGAGATGAAGATGTTGAGGTTCTCTTTGGGAGTGACCAGGATGGATAGGCTCAGGAATGAGTCCAACAGAGGGAGAACACATGTTAGATGTTTTGGAGAGAAGGTCAGAGAAGTCAGACTCAGATGGCTCAGTCATGTACAGAGGAGGGACAGTGAGTATATTGGTTGAAGTGCCAGGCAGGAGGTCTAGAGGAAGACCAAAGAGAAGTTAGTTGGTGTGACAGAAGAGGATATGGCAAATAGGATTAGATAAGGGAGGTTGATTCACTGTGGCAACCCTCGAACGGAGTAGCCGAAAGGAAAAGAAGAAGATGTGCAGAACACGAACGCTGTGGCAGCTTGACTCTCCATGTTGTCTGGGTTGACTTACTCTACTTCACGTTGTTTTGTTTTTGAGTACGGCACTTAAATCACACGTCGTAGATGCTTGCATCAGACCGGTATCTGCCATGCTCCCTTACTGCCTGTGTGACTCCAACGCTGAAGGTTCCCCTGGAGGAGGGTAGCCAGTTCAATAAGCGATTATAGACGCAAAACAAGCACACATTCGCATTTTGAATTAAACTCCTCAACACGCATGTGTGTATGTGTCCTGTATGTTTAATCTTGTGTCTCGCTAGTGAAGTATCTGAGCTGCCTGGTATTGGCTGTTGGAGGGTTTTCCATGTAGGTCAATCTAGAGATCGTGAGATTGCTCATAAAATTGTTATATAAATCTGGCTAGAGTCATCAGAGGCATGAGTTTGGAATGTTTAGGTTGAAGGCTTTTTGTTATTGACGCCTTCAAGCCTGGGAGGATCCCTACTCTTCCAGTAGGATCTTTAACATGATCATGACGGTGTAAGCTGAGTCTTTTATATCATCTCCTTCACCATCACTTTTTGGTAAACGACACTAGCAAAAGAAATTTTAAGTTTGTTAGCTGTATTTTGGGCAACACAACGTGCAGATCACCACCTGCTTACACCAGCGGCGAATTGAGACTTTTTCCACGGTGATGCACTTTCCCTCCCGTGTCCGCTGCAGGAGTCAAAGAATGGTTGCAGTTGCAATGTTTAGATAATGATCTGCTCTTTGTTCCATGCCGTCATTTCGTAACATGTGAAAAAATGCATCAGAAGAGTTGTTGGAGTTGGTATTTGATTTATTTTTGACCAAGCGCATTTAATTCTGCCCAGCTCACTAAGCTAACCAGCTCTTATCTGACTAATATTTTTGGTGAGTACGTGAATCTTCCAAAATGTCCGTTTGACTGGGCCTCAAAGTCAAAATTTTCTCTCTTTAACGCCAAGTGAAAAGAGGAACCTTCAGCTAACCTTGAGCCTTCCAATGTTAAGTCGGACCAGAATTCCCAAGAGGGAACCTGACAACAGAATTTATTTCTACTCCCACATTTACAGACTCAGACCATCAGATGTATCCCTGTGTTCAGCCGAGAGCCCACTGATTCCAAGCAACACGGACTGCTTATGTGATGGTGTTTACCGAACTGGCTTCAATTCTGACCAACATCAGAGTCCTGCCTCTCCTGTTCGTCTTAATGATGCAACCTGACTCCAGCCATTTCGACAAGTTCTCGGGGTTGAAGTTCTCAGACCACAGAGGAGCTATTTTTCTTTGGAGTGGTTTTATGAAACGCTTCGCTTTGAACTAAAAGTCAGAACCTGAAGCACATATTTGGGTTCACTCTTTTATGTTTTGCTAGCCTGGAATCAACCGAGAGATCATGGGCTGCGGAGAAATCAAAACAGATTCTTAACACAAACGTACACACAGCAAAATCTAGAACTGTTACCATTGTATCGCTGTTAGTCCTGAAAGAACACCTTTTCCTATCAGCTGAATGTGTAACTCGGTTTCCACCCGACATAAACAGTGTGACACTGCTGGCTGAAAAATGCGTGTGAAGTTTGCAGGTGAACTGGATGATCAGGACTGTTCAAGGACAGCCGAGCCAGAAAGATTTGTTTTTATGGTATTTACTGGGTGTGAAAAAAAAAATGTAAGGATCTCTGGTAAACACGAGCACAAGCCTTTGTTTTTTATATTCTCATGTCCTCAGGGAGATCAGTAGGACCTAAGTGAGTATGAAAACTAAACATTTACTTTGAACATAAACTAGGCTGTATTTCAATTAAGACGCCAGTGTGTAATAAAGCAAAAATAAAAACTGTCCTTCTGATCAATATCACATTTGTTGACATCGATGCCGCTCTGTTCTGCTGCTCCCTGCAGGAAGCTCCCAGAGTGGAGCCATATTACCAAATTGAAGTTGCAGCGAATGGAAATTAAATTGTTTAATTTGACTAAAGCTGTCCCCACTTATCTGAGATACATGACATTGTGTGCTATTGTGAGGTTTTTCTGCTTTGGTCATGCAGGCCTAAAATACAAACATGTATTTAGCCATTAATTTATTATCCATTACGCTTATCCTGCACTCAGCCTATTCCGGCGGTCACTGGGCGAGAGGCAGGGTTCACCCTGCACAGCTCACCAGCCAATCACAGGGCCACATATGAGAAAACCCATGCAGTCAGGGGGACAAATGTGCAAGCTCTATACAAAGGCCTCCCTGATGGAATCAGTCCAGGGACCTTCTTGCTGTGAGGTGGAAGCACTAACCAACACGCTGGTAACTGCCCAAGCAGCATTACAGCTCGAAGGTGCTAATGAAAATAGCTTTGCTCAAGCACAGGCCCTAATTGTTGTGTTACACCCCTTCGGCCCATTTTTAAGACTGGTAATTCGAGTTGAGTCCGACGGTGAGCGTGGCTAAAATGGGCCCGACCCGGTTCAACTCATCGACATCTGACCTGCACAGTGCTGTTTAGAAGTCCATCATTATACCTGGCCCCGATCCGACCGACATAGCGCCAAAACCCCAATCAGAGTCATGACAGGAGAACTGCATGCCAATGGGGCTGGAGTTTCCCTCCAAATGTTCCCACTATTTGGGATAACTTGAATATTTCATTTCATACACAAGAATAAGAATCATTAAAACCAGGTTTTGCCGCTCAGAAGTTAAAATGTGATTAAAATACATTTTACACAAATGCTTGGAACACTTTGATGATATCACTGTATACTGTCGCTGTCTTACACAAAACTGAAATTGAAAACTGGAAATTCTCAGAAGGTCACGACTGTTAGAATTAGTGCAACATTTTCACCTTAAATCTTCTTCAAAACCATGAAAAAGCCCTCAGCAGCAGTCGCAGGTACGGCAAGCAGCCCGAGGTTTGGATCATGTCTATGGCAGGTTTTCCGCTTTGTTTCGCCGTTGTGTTCCAGTCGCAGAGGACCTTCCTGAACCGAACCATTCACTCGCACTTGCATCGTCTTCTACATTACTCCGCCTCGGGACCCCAGATTTTAAATAGCTGAACAAGCAAACATGTGCACGCACACACGCAGACACGCACACACACACACAAAGACACACATTCAGAACCCTAAACACAACCGCTCCCGTACTATTTTTACCAGTCAGGATGGTGCGTGGCAACCGCTGCATTCACCTTGCAGTGGTGTGTGTCATCACGGGGCAGGGGCAGGTGGGGGGATGTTTTTATCTTCCAAAATTAGGACAAAATCCACAGACAGAAGTCGTTACGGAGCCTCTCCTCACCTCACCACAAGGTGATCTCCACTTAGTAATTTCCCTTTCAGTTTCTTCCTCTCTTCAACCGGTAAGTGTTTTCCTCAAGCTGGTGATTAAACTTTATTGTTTTCACGAGTCTCTCCGAGGCTCCGAGTCTCTGGACGGCCCCCTGAAGTCCAGCCCCGTGCTATCATTAATCCTGCATCGGGATTTACATTGTTTCTTGCTCCTCCGAGTGAGTGCTGCCTTCAGGGACAAAAACCAAAAGAGGGAGAGCTACTCGGACAAAGGAACCAATTTGAGGCATAATTCGGTTCTAATGCGAGTCTAAAAACACGGCGGGTTGTGTAGACATAGACTGTGTGTTGCCGGCGCTCGATCTTTCCAGTCACATAGGAAAGAAGGGAAAGAAAGAAAAAAATACAATGTGGAGGCTGAATCACAAGACAGCAGGGGAGCCGAGGATGATTTGTGAAAATTCTCAGAGGGAGACGCACATATGATGGAGAGAATAGCGCGAATGGCATCTGGTGCGCACACAGTCCGACCCATTTGTGTGTTTTCCGCGTGATAAAATTTGTGAACCGATGAATATGCTCCGCGGCCGCAAAGTGGAATATTAAAAAATGTTTTCTGGCAATTCAACATCCTGTTAGACCACCGACGCCCATTTCATAAGGAGTTTTTGAACATTATTTCTCGTAAATGAAAGTAAATAGACGTGCAGGCATATTGCCTTAATTGCCATCTTATAGATATCATCATTTGCGTTTAATCACCGTCTAATGATTCACGAGAATTAACTCTTATAGATACACACACATTAAAATAGCATACATTAAATGACACATTTATAATCATTTGCTTGTAAGTTCATTATCATTTGTTTTATTTGTCTGTTCTGGGGTATGATGCTTGCAGAGAGGGATCCATGTGCGGCATACGAACGAGGCAGGGAATGGTCACCGGGATCTGAATTCCATTTGCGTGATCTATAATGTGCATGTTCATCCCAGCAACTGCCCTTAGATGTTAATAAATGTATAATATGCTGAGTCATTTTTAAATTAATGGGCTGGAAGTCACACTGTGGGAGGATATCACAAATAATGCTATTTTTTCCTACATTGTAAAACCAATTTCAAAAATTGGTTTTACAATGTAGGATTCTCACAGCAAATTACTTGCAAGGAACTTTACCTGATGGCATCTACACAAGTTTCTGTAAAACTTGCATTCTACAGGAATTATTGCATTGAGTATCAAGGTTATACAGGGAAAATATAATCTTCGGTGTTATTATTCAAAATACTCTCAGATGACAGTAGATTCCAGCTATTGTCAGTCTGGGGAATAAAATACAGAAATTCATACCCTCATTCATTCATAATCTATACTGTTTATCCTGCAGTCAGGGTGGCGGGGGGGAGGGGGGGGCAGCTGTCATTGGGTGAGAGGCGAGGCTCACCCTGCATCAATCACAGGGCTGCATAAAGAAATTTACATCCATTCACGGTCTCATTGATCGGAAGAGCACACGGCTGAACTCCAGTCACATCACGATATCGTATGCCGTCTTCTGCTTGAAAAAAAAAGAGTCGGAAAGGCAGGCGGGGTTGGGGGGGCGGGGGAGTAAAATCTAGACAGGGCCGGTCACGGGCACACAGGATAATG
>CAAKHD010005661.1:0-12054 GCA_901007705.1 Fistularia tabacaria
CCACTCTTTCCCTACACGACGCTCTTCCGATCTCCGCCGCCGCCGCCGCTCCCTCTGGAACTGACAGTTTGTGTGACAACGACCACACCTCCACTCGCACATGTGTCAACCCTCGATCTCCTTCCCGATCTTTCCATTCAGGTCTTCTCCTCGCTGCGGGCCTTCCGGACGCCGGTTTGACCTGGCCGCAACAAAAAGCTGCGCCTCCGCCTTAATATTCGGGTTTTTAATCAGGGTTTTATCGGGCCGTCGAGCGAAGAGCGCGGCGTAATTCAAAACCAGTGTGGTCCCAGATAGGAGCTTTGTGCTGCACCAGCCCGCCGCTAATCCGGCGCACAGCTTTCGTGTTTGATTGGGTTCTGTTGAAAATGGGGATGAGTCTTCCTCTTCAAAGTGTGTAACATAAGAGGAGCGTATGTGTGTGTGTGTGTGTGTGTGTGTGTGTGTGTTTGTGCGGACATGCACACAAGCATGTGTGTGTGTGGGCCCCGCTGGGTTTTGTGCTTACAGATATAATGAACAGTCACCTTGCACGCTTACGTTTCACCCTTTCAGAAATCTTCCCATCGTTCTCCCTGACAGACTGGGTTAGCGGCGGACCGTCTCCGTCTGCACATGTCCTGGATCAGGATCTCCTTCCTCCAGGAGATCCGCCGCAAACGACTCTCCCTTTCGTCTTTCCCGTTCGGTGTGTAAGAACGGTCTGGTGTGCGTTCGTAGGCGGCGAGTCCTCCTTCCAGGTCGTTGCGGTGGCGAGGGGAGGGTGTGTGTGTGTGTGTGTGTGTGTGTGTGTGTGTTTGGCACCTGAAAGCTCCTGGACATCCATGTTGGTCCTTTAGAGGATGTTTCTGTACTGTAATTGTGGTCCGCTGATATATTTCCTGCACGTTTACTGCCTGTCTCACTATCCGGCTGGACAAACTCCCACTGTTGCCCCTCCTGCAGGCTCCTGAAGCAAATCTGTGATTTGTTATATCGGTTATATAAATCAACTTGACATCACTTGACTCGCGTTTGGCCAAGAATGTTTTGTTTGATTGCGGCGGGCTGCTCCGGCTACCCGGCCAAGAGTAGGCATTTTGGGTTTCGGGATGCGGGAAGCGGGGAGGGCGCGCAGGGTTCGGGTTTGAGCGGAGGTTTGGAAACAGAAGAAAGACAATCACGCTCACGGTTAAAGGAGAGGTATGCGAGCTGGACGGCGTGACGGACGGAGAAGACGTTGCGCTCGGATCCAACGTAAAGTGGTCGCATCTCCTCCGGAGGAACCCGGTTTCGCCGGGAGAGAAGTCTGCAGAAACGCTCCCGGCGTTTTCCTTTCGGGATGGATAGGAACGGGCCGTTTCTGGAGCGTGAGCTTCGAGTCTCCGCGCACACGTGTGCACTTTCTGCATAAACAGGCCGGGTTCAGCTCCGCTCCACAGTGTCCGTCATTTCTAACTCGTAAAAAAGCCGAGGTCTGGGTAAGAATGTGGCTCCTTCCTGGAGGCGCGGGCCCTCTCCCAGCTCTGCACCCCAGGCTATACTGTATCACGGCGCTCTCCGCCGCTCACATGCAGCCCCGGCCCCATCTGTTGGCATTTAGCACCAGCTTCCCCACCTCTGCACTGATCTCCGGTCTCCATTAACTGCCCTAATTTGTCTGTCAAAGCCCACTCTGATTACTACCATGTGATGCTATGTGAACGGTACGGGATGCCCACTTATCTGTGAAGATGGACGGAGGGGAGCGGCTGGAGGGAGGGGAGGTCAACTGGAGTGGAGGTGAGAAGGGGTTAAGAGGGAAGAGGCCTGGGAGAGGAAAGGAAAGTGATTTGGGGATGACATGAAAAATAGAGACCACATGACAGCGTGGCGACTCGACGGGAGGAGGCGAGAGCGCGGCCATGGAGGCGGCTCATAAATTGTGTAAGAAGTGACCTTC
Source organism: Fistularia tabacaria (assembly GCA_901007705.1). Classification (NCBI taxonomy): domain Eukaryota; kingdom Metazoa; phylum Chordata; class Actinopteri; order Syngnathiformes; family Fistulariidae; genus Fistularia; species Fistularia tabacaria. The sequence goes on from CAAKHD010005661.1 coordinate 1,922, forward strand.
GCGGCTCTGTGACGGTTCTGAGAAGCCCTGAGCCGTTTCCTCCGGGGATGAATGTGATGGGCCCAGACAGAGATGTCATCTGGCTCCACTTGTCGGCAAGGACCTTTCCAGTCACGCTCCGGCGGCGGCGGCGGCGGCGGCGGCGGTGGCGGCGGCGGGCCCGAAGCAACCGCGCGGCGAAAAGGATACCCTGGTAGGGCAGAGGCATTTTCCCTTCCTCTCCGTCCACTTCCCAGGAGAAAGACCAGAACCCCTTCCCCTGCCAGAGGGAATCGCGCTCGTCGGACCCGTGGTGGTCCACCGACCGGAGAGCCGGAGCCTCTGCGGTACGTCACCCTGTCGTCCGATGGTGACTTCCAGCACAACTCCGTCCTATAGAGACATACAACTACTGACTCTATCCTTCACACCGCCGGACAACTCAGGGGCTCCGACGGACCTCCTGCGTGTTTTTGGACTGCGGGAGGAACCCGGAGGAACCCCGTGCAGACGCGGGAGACTCCGCGCAGAAAGCCCGCTGGTCGGAATCCAACCAGGGACCCTTTAGCTGTGAGGTGGAAGCGCTAACAACCGCACCACCGTGCCGCCTCATAAAAGAATTAGGACCGATAACAGTGAACTTAAGTCAAGACTTGCTAGCAATCCAGCGAATAACACAACAAGAACCGGCTGAGAGAGCCTGAGGGGTGATTGGAGGGTGGGGAACAGGGCCGATGAAGACGGACGGATGGACGATCGGATTCATCACGAAGCAGAGCGAAGCCGGCTGGGGGCAACTGGAGCATCAGAACATCCAAGACAAGGATCTGTTTTCCAATCCCGACGAACTGCTGCAAGTCAGACTACGACAACAAGCAAGGGAGATGGTCCGGCGGGCTCTGCAGAGGGGAATGCTTTTTTAAAAGAAGCAGAGGGCCACCTTCCCACCCTGCTTCCACCAGAGGAAGTTCTGGACAACCGCGGCCTTGTGTCTGCCAGGGAAAGCAGGAATCAGGCTCCTGGTTCAACAATACAGGCACCTGTGAAAATATGGGCAGCACACCATGTATCAAACCAAATAAACTCACCTTGGCGTGGAGCGAGGGCACGCTCTGATGACAGATGCCACTCGGCAGCCACACCCACCGCGCAGTAAAACACCTCGCTAACGTGCCGGTAGGGCTCTGCATTAAATTCGGTTTTCACGGTATAGAGAGTGCGTTTGTGCAACGCGTGTCTGTTTTGAGGTTTGGGCAGAAATGGATGCCAAGAAATCAACGACATGGCAGCGTGAGGGGGTTCTGGGCCGTAAACGTTTCCGTGGAACCGTCCCCTATGACACGTATGCTAAGAAGCAACAAGACACCCCAAAAAAGGGGTAAGATAAGTGTTTGAGCCCGGAGGGATTTTTAATAAATCCAAATTCCTATGGGTACAAGTCACAGTTTGGTCAGATTGTGCACGGCCGCGGAGAACCCGAGGCCCGACACGGTAAAACCAGGGAAAATAATACACCCGGCCCTGTGCTCCAGCATCTCAGCGGTTCGGGCTGAAGCTAAGCTACGGCAGGAGGAGCCTTGCTTGTGGCCGCATGTGGAAGAACCAAACCACAAAATGAGAGGGCCATCATCGTTTACTTTGGCACGCTAACCTCAGACCAGCATTACCAACACCAACTGAGACCGCCAGTGGCTTGAAATCACACAACATGCGAGACGGATAGCCAGTCTCTAGAGCCACCCTGGCACAGTCCTCGCGCCTGTGCTCCAGGAGGCTGAATGATAGTGTCATGCCTGGCAGGAGCTCGAGTGGCCTTGAGAAGGTGCAGCGTTTTGGTAAATCATTAGTTTCGGGAATTATTGCGAGGGAAAGAAAAGAGTGGGTACTTCATGATGCAATCATCGAAACGGCTGGAAAATCAATTTTATACCGGCCCCGTAGGCAAGTGTTCAGAACCGCTGGCGACTTAGAGAACACTTAAATATGGGAGGTCTCTTGCGTCTGGGTAGTGCGACTGAACGGCCTCGCACAAATTACTCCCATCATAACGTTCAGTGAACCCGTTTAAATCCATTTATGAAATGCTTGACTTTTGTTCTAAAGTCGGTTTCTGACTAACTCCGCTTTTGGCTTCCCGCTTGTCCTTTTTTTATCGATCGTACCGGATCGGGGTGCGACAGGGAGGTCCGGCCCCCCAGGAAGCTGAGGCTGAAGAGCCGGGTTTTCGTGACCGTCGGTTCTCGGGCGATTCCTCGGACGCAAGAAGGTGAACGACAGGGGCGAGAAGCTAGCAGAATACCGGAGGAGCAGAAGCAGTCTGTCCAGAGGATCAAGTTTACGTCTGTTCGGACTCTACGGCAGACATGTTTCTTATAGCCCGTAATAAATCTCCTATTTCCTGAACCTCCATTCACTCCCTTGTGACCTTCTTTATCTCCGTGCATTTGCCCGCATGCCTATACCTTGGAAACTTATTGGCGTCTACAGATGAAGACGCGGGTGTTTTCATAGCCCGCCGACGCAAGCGGGCTATCTCCAGGAGAGATGAAGCGGCTTTGCTCGTAATCAAAAACACAACGGACCCAAACGCGCCGTCATGAAGAAGCACTTAACTCCCCAATCCACCCGGATCCCCTGCGCCGCCGCGCAAGAAACCTACAAATGACAGCTATCTTCGGGGGTCCGAGACCGCGGGGCCTCCTGGCCAGGCCGAGGAGCGCCGGGGCGCTACGACAAAGTCGTGTTTATTATTTCAAGGCTGAGGCGAGGAGACGGTTATTGGAGGGGTCGCGGGCTATCGTGGCTTTACCGCACAAAAAGGATCGGTAATAACAACCAGGTGAGGGGCTTTGTGGCATGCAGCATATTGATGAAGTTCTCTGCAACTCCAGGATGAAGAGGTGGGCAGTAAAATGACAGAGGAGAGAAGTGAAAGAGTGAACCATGCATTCTTCTTCCCCTTGGCTGCTACTTTCCCGCCTCCGTTCCCCTTTAACTATCCATCAATCGACAAGTCGGTCACGTTGACACGTTTCCAGAAGTCATAAAAGACTCGATGGACTTCTGAGGCTGGAATCCGCCGAAGGTCACCGCGAGGTGTTCGGCATCAATACGGTCCGCGCCATTCCCACCATAATCACTTTGGTTATGAACTTTTCTGCGGGGGCGACACAGCCTGCAGTGGAGCTGGATCCGCTGGAGTGCTCTCGAGTGAACAGACGCCAACTTGCAGTCATTAGCTTCTTACCTCCGAAATATATGACCCTCATTAGGTATTTGTGGGAAGATAATTCGAAACAGATTAGTAATATCAGTCTCGCTTGAGGTGAAACTAGACGACACTTTGGGCAGGAAAATGCCGTAAAAGGCCCCGAAAACGTCCTGACGCATCGACCGTCTAACACCGTTTTCCCTTCTAACCGTAATGATATTTATATCTTTTGTCAAACAGTAACTTAAAGGGAACAAAGTCCTCCGGAGACTCGATTCTGGCCCTGAAATGGCATTCGCCCGATGAGGAATACAAGTCGTGCTCGGTAAGCTTGTCCTCTTTGTGCTCCTTCAAGGTGTTCACTTTTGATTCGCCAAAATGAGAACAGTGTGCATTTCATGTAGCTTTTACATGCTTTCACCGTCATGTTGTTTTAATTAAGGCTCCAGCTGTGCTCCTCCACTTCATCCACCCCCACCCGCTGCCCCAAAGCCATAGAATATGTGCTCACTTCAATACCTGGAAGGTGAGCTTGCTTCAAGAGTGCGCGAGGATGACGGACAGGAGGCCAGATGTAGAATTAGATAGCGGCTCGCGATAGATAAAAGAGATTGACTCACTTCTGTCGACTTCAAAATACAGTTTGAAGTTTTACCACATCTGCCAGGCCTTAAAGTCAGTCCGCTTCCCCGACAGCTGCTTCCTCACCTCCACACAGGCAGTCCACCTCCAGGATTCCTCTCCTTCTGGCGCGACATTTTCGCCCTTGGCAGTCGTGCTCAGAGTCAAAGGCTGCAGACCCTGACCCTGACCATCTCTCACTCAACTACATCAAGCGAGCCAACATTGTTCCTCACCGTGATCCCACCAGTCCACCCAGCGTCAGCCCCGCGGAGCCTCCGTGACCGACGCCCCAGCATGTTGTCGGATGGCGTTGTCGATGAGGAGGCCCCAGCAATGTCTCCGCAGAAAACCTCACGTGTTTTTGTTTTCTTTTTTCTGGATTGCTGAGGTACTTTGTCGTCACTGTTGTTTAGACACTGAATCCCAATGCAGAAGAAGGAACCGCGGGCAATGAAACTGCGTTTCGGACAAAACTAAGACCCAAGAAGTGAACTTTGGAGTTAGAAAGTCAAGTGCAGGAAGGGCGAGATACTTGCGAGTACTACAATGACTCTTCTTCAATGAGCTGCTCCCTTCAGTGGTCATCACAGCCAATCATCTGCCTCCATCGAACCCTCTCCTCTGCATCCCCTCGCCGTCCTTCTACACAGACCTTCACCGCCCCGCCTCTGTCCATGCCCATGCCCAAACCATCTCGGCCCGACTTTTATCTCCAGAACATCAGCTGTCGGTCCCTCCGTTGGACTCGTTCCTGATCCTCTCCAACATTCCACATCTTCATCCCTGCTGCCTCCAGCTCTGCCTCCTGTCTCTTTCTCAGTGTCTCCGAAGCAAACATGGATGCCGTCACCTCCATCTGCTACACCTTTCCGCCCTGACACTTTTCTCGAGCCGCTTGCACACGTTTCTTCACCTCTTTTCCAAATTCTCCATTGCTGCGGACTGTTGACCCTGCGTACCGGAAGTCCTCCGCCTGGTGAGTCCCACTCGCCGCTCCACTCGGGTCCCCCTCCTTCGCACACATGTGACTAACCTTCACCCGTCTCCTTCCCAGGTCCTACCTCCAGCTCTCTAGATGTTCCTCCACCTGCTCCCTGCTCTCACTAGAGATCACAGCGTCGTCTGCAAACATAGTCCTCGGAGGTTCCCGTCTAACCTCAGCTCGTCCATCACCATCGCAAAGAGGCAAATGCTTCAATGTTAATATATTGACATTGTTATTGACGATTGAGGCTTATAGGAACGTAAATTAACACATTTTCTGTCATCTTTGACTTTCTTTTTCGAAGCAAAGTCAAACATGAATGAATGATTTGAAGCCATTTGTTTTTAAGCTCATCTTTCATACCAGGAGGTGCCGTCACTTGACTGGTTGGCGCAAAGGACCGTCTGAGGTCTGAGTTAAAACCTGTGGTCTGGATGAGGGCCGTGAATGATGGTCCGCTGACAACCGCGCTCGACCACGTGGTCCACTCGTACCCTAACAATCGGCCTTTCTGGTCGAGCCTCGCACGATTGGATTGTCTCGTGTGTGTGTGTGTGTGTGTGTGTGTGTGTGTCGCCGCTCGTACACATGTGTGCAGGTCGGAGGCGGCCGGTCTCATTAAACGAATCCTCCGGCTCGTAAAGGTCCTTCGGCGAGGCACACCTGAGTCAGCTCATAAATCGCGCTGCCGTGGCGACCCGCGCAGCTGTCCGCCTGTCTTGCCCGATGCCTGTTACACATCCCTCACTTTCGCTGCCAGCTCACGCTCGCGGTATCGGGGCCTTTCTCATTCCCACGCAGTATCCCCCAAATACCCTTTTCTCTCTTTTTCCAATCTGTAAGAGGCTCCGTCTGCCTTCATTTCCTACTGGTGATCTGGCCCACCTTTCACACACACCTGCACACACACACACACACACACACACACACACACACTTAAGTACCTGTTGTGTTTCCAAACCCCTCATTCACTTTCCCCCTAACGTCTTTTTCTTTCCCCGGATGGCGGATAAGTGCACGTTTCGGCCGCGGCTTAACCCTCTCGACAATTTACCCAACATAAACACGGACGCAAACACAATTTGCGGGAATAATAATTCGAAGAGACACCCACACACACTCCCTGCCGCAGGTATGAAGCCATGTGAATGTCTACCTTGTGACCGGCGGGGTGAAAGGTTATAGCTTCTCCCGTTGGGAGCTCTGCCAGTTTTCTTTTCATTACACCTGGAGGCCGAACCCCCCCGCTATCACAATAAGCTTTATTTTTATCGACATGTCCAGACGGAAGCGGCATTCCAGGGAATTAGGCTCAATTTCACTTGGCCTCCAGTGTTTTTAGGGAATACCGCGCTCCCACAGCCGCCCCCCCATCCCCGCCGATGCTGCAGATTGCCGTAGCCGATTTATTTGTTGCACTGAAAAACAAGTCTTGTCGCAGAAAGTATTGTAAAGGAAGTCAAGTGAACACTTGGGGGGGGGGGGGAAGGGAGATTTGCATGGATGATGACACAGTGAGACCTCCCACCTTTATACCTATCTCCACACATACATATGTATTCGAATAAAAAAGTTTGGCGCCATCAGGGATGCACTTGTAGGGTCAACAATTGAAGAAGCGTGAAATCGGCGTCAACTGAGTCTGCAAATAGAACACAGGTGAGGAGCGGGTCAAGGAGAGCCTTGCTCTGATACAGCCCTCTCTGCTCAAAACCCTCTGGATATACACGCTGCTTCCAGAACAAACAGAAGATCACCCTTATTAGGATGTCATTTAGATTTTCCTTTTAAAGATATTCCTCAAGATCCTGCAGCTGTTTCGGATAATGATCCTCACACAAGGCATCTTCCACCAGAGAGGCAGAAAAGAACATTTAGCGGTTTTTCCAGCGGACTTTGAACTCCGATCCATTTCCTGCCCGCTGAATGTTATTTTACATGAGCCGCATTTTATTTTCACTCTGAGAAAAGAATTTGAAGCTTAAAGGTTTCTGTGCATTACCGTGTCACCAGCCGGGAAAAGCGGGACGCTTCCGCGCTCCCTTTCTTTTTGAGAAAGCTCATAGTTAACGCTAAGCTAGCCCCTAGTCGTGCCCCCGTGGGACGGCTCTGCGGCGGGCTATCCCATGATGCGCAAGCGATGATTGCGTCATGTCAGCTATTAGCATGTAGCTGTTAGCGCTGATGATGATCACTGACCCTCTGCCTCCGTCACACTCTCGCTTTCTATCGCTCCGTCCTTCTCTCTCTCTCTCTCTCTCTCTCTCTCTCTCTCTCTCTCTCTCTCGCCCTCCCGGTCGAGGCAGAAGGCCGCCCACATTGAGCAGGGGTCCGTCCGAGGCTTCTGTGCTGGGTTCCGGCAGATGGTCTTACAGACTGTGGTCCAGACCTGCTCGACATGGGAGGTGTGATCAGACAACAGGCTTGTGACTTGGCGCCCATTTAAAATCAAATCTGGCTTGACTTTCCAACATGAAACGCTTTAGGGCTTCGGAAAAGACATTGTGGAATGACATGGCATGTAGTTTGAGTTTCCTGAGTCCTAAAGCCGGCGACCTGATCGGATGCTGTCATCGGCTCACCCGGGCAACCTTTACATCTGGACATACAATCAACGCGTGCACTGGAGTCGCACTTCAAAAACAGCTTTTAAAGCTGCGGCCCCGCAGAGCTTTCAAACGAGCCGGCTCAGCTGTTTGCGCCCTCGGCCCTCTAACGGCCACATCACCGCGGGTCACACGTACCGCCTCGCCTCTCCTCGCCTCGCCGCGCCGCCCCTCCGCTCCTCCTTCGCCCCGGAAAAATATAGAAAAAAAACGCCGCCTCCCAGTGCATCCGGCCAGCGTGTCGGAATGAAAACAAAGCTGAGCCGTTCCTCGCAGGACTCCACCGCGCTGCCACGCTAAGATACCCGACTGAAAAAGTAACGCGACGGGTTTGCATCGGCGTAAATTAAATCAAATCGTTTGTAGCGTATCGACCACAACGCTGCCGGAGACACACAGTTGTGGCGTCGACGGTCCGCACAAACACACGCACACACACTCTGCACGCACAAGAGGAAATGTCTGTTTCTAATTTGTTCACTCAAGCTTCTTTTCTTTTTTTAATCCGCCCAATAAACTGGTGAACAAAGTGGCCTTTTCCTCATTTTGATCAACCTGGGAAAATAAACCACATTCTGCGCTAATTCATCAAGCCGCGCAGCATTGTTTTCTTTAATTATCCGATGGCCGCGCTGTTTTGTGCAGCGGCGGTTTGTAACTCTAGCTGCGACCATGTCAGCATGTCTGGAATGAAAGAGAGAGAGAGAGACTGCAGCAGGAACGCTACCATTAGTGGAAGAGGTTAAACCACTCGCGGTGGAAACTGCATCTGCAGCCTCTGGGTCAAACCGCAAGCATCAAATCAACGTCCAGTCGACAAATGGGGCCTTTTCACCGCCGTGAAACCGGCCGGATAAATCAAACCGAGTCCCGTGTGATCCGCATCCATATCTGTTTCTATGGATTCGTCAAGCAACCGTCCGGAAAGCTCGACTGCTCGATTGTTTAAGCATAGTTTCCGTCTCCCGATGCGTCTTCATTCTGTATTTCGTTTGGCGAGGCGCTCGACAAGAAGGAATTCTCGGACCGACACGGCGAGGAGATGCGACGTGTGCGCCAACCTCAGCCGACGAGGGTTTTATCATCGGCGAGGTCGGGAGGTTTGTTGACCTTGCACGTCGGCGCTTCCCCCCTCTATCCGAGTCCCTCCACACGGCAGCCCACCTGCAATTATCTGGGGATTACCCTTTTATATGACCGAGCTTTATAGCATTCAAAGGGACTTCCTGCAACCCTTCCCCCCAGAGTCAAAAGAGCCCGTAGCCACCTCTGCAGCGTTGCGGCAGGGAGCCGGCTCAACAATACCCCTATGTTCACCCCGCCGTCTATTCAGTGCCTCCACGAGAAGCAGGGACGGTTGGTTGCAAGACGGTTGTCCGGTAAATAGGATACCTCTGGGAGCAAGATATGTATGCTTTGACCGGCAGGTCCGGCGGCTGGATTTTCCGAGGTGTGTTCGGTTACAGGAATCACCGGGCTCTGGTCGGTCGCTTACGCCCGACAAGATGCTGCATCTCTTCTCGTACACATTTCTATGAAAGGGACCGGGAAAGGGAAAAACCATAAAATCAGGCAGGAATTGTGTTTATGAGGCGCCACGACGCAGCTGCCTGTTGAGCCCGGCGGTGGAAGTCAATGTCACACGCGAAAGCTGCGGACTATATGGTAGCATACGCCAGATGGCTAAGTCTTTTTAAGCGTACTTGTATATGGACTGACAGATTTGAAAGCGCTCCAGATTACTACAGGTGCACGCGCCGCCGCTAACACTTCGAAGTGCACACCGACTCCTACACACCTCCCCGTTTGCAAAAGCCGGATTATGGTTCCTGGACTGCGCCTCGACGCCGCGGCGCCGCTGTCGCACGCAATGTGCCGACTGAGAGGTCCCCGAGTCGCAGGGAGAGGGGAGGCCAAAGTGGGAGTGAGCTGCCGAGGGAGCATACAAGGGATTTAGACACAGGGTGTCAAGGAAGGGAAAGTCCATTAAGTGACTGTTCTGGCTTTGCCAAGTGGAGTCACACCCAACTTAAAGGATCAACCGGGTTCCACTCGTCCGCTGCCAGCGGTGAAAAATTCATTTCATGGATCAAAAAAATGAAATCTCCATTAAAATGGGGAAAATCCCGGAGAACATGTTTTTTGGTCGGGGGGGACGTTCATTCAGAGCCCGCGCAGGTGGCTTACAAAGAGAAAAACGCGGCGAGCACATATTTTTACAAGCCTCGAAACTCGGAGGTGCACGTTGCGTGCCTCGTTCTGGGTTGTGTTTGGACTGTTTCTCCTGGCTCGTAAAAAAAACAGCCCCGTTTCTGGAGAAGAATGCAGAGCGCAGAGGTTTTTAAACTTCTCTGTTGTGTTTCCCGAAAAAACCGATCGGCCTTTTTCGAGCGCGAGAACAAAGGGTCATCGCGTTTGACCCCAAGAGGGCCGGGGTCGTGAAGGCCCGGCCCGAAGAAGAAGGGCGAAATCGGCGTTAAATCTGCACGTTTACGTCCGTTTGTAGCCGTCATGGCGGCCGCTTGCCGGATGTCAGTCGCCCCCCCGCCCCTCCCCTCCGGTTCTCCCTTTGCCTCCCGCAGTCCAAAAAACATACAAGACGTTCATCGGAGGCCCGAAATTGCCCGGAGCAGTGAATGAGCCAACGGTTGTGTGCCTCTATATGTGGCCCCGTGATTGACAGGTGGCCGGTTCAGAGCCAACAGCTGAGACGAGCCCCCCCCCGACC
>CAAKHD010005662.1:0-16360 GCA_901007705.1 Fistularia tabacaria
GTGTGTGTGTGTGTGTGTGTGTGTGTGTGTGTGTGTGTGTGTGTGTGTGTGTGTGTGAGTGTGTGTGTGTGTGTGTGTGTATGCATGTGTGTTTGTCCTTTTCCCATCTATCTGTCAAGGTGTCTATTGATCATTACCTCAGCCCTAGATCTATTCATACAAATGGGCTCCATTACCTTCTAATCAACACTGATGGCTGGAGATGAGCAATCTGACAGTTCATCATAGGGGCTTGGAGTGGGAGGGGGACAGGGCAGAGGTTCAGCTGGGTTGTTCTGTTGGTTCTGCACCTGCTCAAAAAGATATTGTCGATAATGAATAAAGTTAAGCTTTGACAACTTGGGTATTTGGTATAGTCTGTTGATTGTGCCAGTTTTTTTGCCCCCTATGCTCTGCTCAACTTCAACCTCCTTCTGTTAGCGTGATACATGTCTCTGAGGCAGTGTAAAATAAATAGTGAAAACTGTCAAGCCAACGATAGACTGGAAATTAAATGTAGATTCATTACACTGGGGGCATCAGTGTGGTGTAAAAGATTTGCTGTTGAAAGATCAAGAGTGTCAACCATTCTGTTAAAACTGTATTAGATAGCTGTGTGGGCAGGAAGGCAAAAAACAGCTGCTCTGTAATGAAGCTGCTGGTTAGAATTTAAACCAAGCAAACCATGACTGCATGCAAGTGTGTAAAGTGAAGGTGTAATACTTCTTGGCTTGGATGATAATCTAATATATATTACAATTAACAAAGTTACAAATGACACTGTTCAAAACTATTTTACAACATTGTACTGCACTCGCAAAATAACTTAGTGCTTTTTTAAGTACTACAACGCTCACACATATTCCTACCTCCTCTACAAAAGCAACTGTTACAATTAAATGAAAGGTGGTATGAAGTTCTAAATCCACAAATCGAGTTAAAGCTGGTGAGGCAGGAGAAGGCACAGCTGGAGCGATATCACACAGGAAAGCTTGACTGAATAATCAGGCTATCTGGAGGGGAAAGTGAGAAAAGAACAGACTGAAGGTATTACAAAAGAAGAAAACAGATGAGGAATAGGAGGGCAAGTAATGAGTTGGTTGGATCGTAAGACCAGGGTGGGTCAGCATGGACTGATAAAACTGACAGCCAAACTTCGCATGGGCGGAACAGGGAATTGCACTGGTGGGAACTTATCAAGGAAAAGTGAAGTAACTGAGAATATACAATGCGAGAATAGGAGGGAACAACACTTTCAACTAGGACGTCCAAGTAGGATTATGACAGGGAGTTAATTAAAAAAAGTAATAAATAATGGATGCTTCAAGACAGATTTGTTTGGATAAAAGGTTGTTGGATGTTGTTGAAGACATCATTAAACTTGGTAAGGATTTAGCAACAGATTGTCATTAATTTGTGTTATTCAATTTCTGCATTTTTATCAACAGACATATAATGACCCTGAACCAAAAAGTGCCCAGCAGACAAGCCAGCCCTCCCATCTGCTGCCCCCGAAGCAGCCCCTGTACAGTGTGCCCCCTCAACCCTCCTCACCCTACCTGGGCCCATCAGGCTCCTTCCCCCTGTCAGACCTCCAGAGCTATGCTGGGCCGCCCCGCCACACCTTGGCTCAGACCCTCAGCCAATCGCAGATGCTGCCACCCAGCATGAGTGCCTCTCCCCCTGCTCCCTTTCAGATCAGCCCGCCTCTTCACCCTCATGCCCAGCTCTCCCTGCACCAGAGTTCCCTGCTCAACCAGCCAATCCGCATGCAGCAGTCGCAGCCAATCATTTCACACCAAATGGGGCTCCAGGCGCCTCTGCATTCCCCTCCACTCAGCCAACAGGTATGTTTGCCAGTTTTTTTTAATATAACAAATAAATGAGGAATGCAATAAATTGGTCAGTTTCCCATATGGTCACCGTTTACAAAATGCAGTGATAAAAATGAAGCACTGTTGGTGTTTTTTTAAATTGTTTTTTACTGAAAGGGTTTACTTTTTCATGTAGATGTTACTGTTTTCAAAACTCTGAAAGTGAGTTAACTTTCTGGTAAGGATAAAAAAAGGTCACAATCTGTATATGTATATATATTTAGAAGCTGATTCGCCCATTCTTTTTCCATAACTAGTCCAACAACAAGAGCAACAAATATTATGTCTCCGCAGAGTGACAGCCGAAAAACCTATGTCCTTTTTGATTCCACAGGGTTTTTCCCATATTCAGGCTGATTACCAGAATAGTGTTGGTGGGTCACAGTCTCCAGGGGCCCCTAACCCTGTACATGGCCAGAACCCTGAATGGGACAGCGAGTACTGCAACAGGGACTGTGGACCCAACCATTGTGGGTGAGCTCAGCACTCACAAGATAGCATTTAATTTTGTTCAGTGTGTGTGAATCCACAAAATGGAAATTGACACGACGAAGGCCGCCAAAATTTCCCTGCTGTTCAAGTGCAATAATAGGCAATTCATTGGCAAGAATAGTAAATGGTTGTTTTACAGTTACCAATTTTTTCCAAATCACCTGTCTACACTGTTTCACTTTCAGTGAATACTCAGAGAGTATTTATCATAAACTGTAATTTCCCTGTAAAAACAAAGTATCTCATTGAAATTGAAATGAGTAAAGCAACAAGACGGGAATGCTATTAACGGGCTTGGAAAACTTATGACTTCCAATTAGGGGTTTCGGTTGTTGGAAACAGATTTGACTACTATGTAATTCTCCTCTACATTACTAAAGATATTGTGAAAGCGGTATGTGATTTGACATTTAAGGTGCCACACACTGTTTAACACCTCCTTGTCAACATTTTTAATGCAAATTCTTTAATATAAATTCATTTCCTTAGAAAATGATATGTAAAATTGCAGGTTACAACAAAATACATGCAATCAGAGTGTCATTACATTCAGATAAATGTAAAAATATAAACAGAGTAAAAAACTATCTACTTTCCTTGCAGTGGCATGGGAGCTCGGGACAAGCCTCTCTACCTCACTTGAAGTTAGAAGACCTCCAAATGTCATACTCTAGGATGATTACCGACACGTCATCGATATATCTGCATCTACACCACTTTTTTTTTAAATTCCTTTTCTGGCGGATTTTGAAAATCCCAAAGACTGCTACAGCAACTCTCACCTATTTGCCAAGCACTTAGATCGGCCAGAAGCCTGGGGCACTTCTTACTTTTTTTTTTTTTCCTTATCAGTGAACTTTACCTTTTTTGTGGGGGCAGTGAGCTTTAAGCTCATGCCAGCATACTGGAAATGAAGACCAAAAAAAATAAAAAATGTCTTCTCATTTTGTTTTGAATTTTTTAAAGATGCTTTCTCTCCCCCTCACCCCATCACTCTGCATTTGCCATGGACTGCCATAATTGAGAAGGAGAAATGCTCTAAGAGTAGGGGTTCGGGATTGAAAAGCAAATGCAGGAAACTAGAATATAATCACCTCAGCAGGGGTGGGTGTACATCAGGACAGACTGAACCTGACTGAATGGAAGCAAAGCGACAATTTAATTAATTTAGTCACCAATGCATAGGACATTCGTAAATCATCTTTGCCTCCAGTAAAGGACTTCTTCGTTTCCTTTATTTCTCACTGAGTGATTGTAAATATCACCAAAAATGGATCCCTTTTATGTGTGTATTTAGCTGCAGTCCGTTGCTTTCTTTTATTTTAACATTCTTTTTTTGATCATGTGATTTCTGTGCAGGCGGATTCAGTGAGGGAATACACACACTAAAACTTGTGTCGAAACTGTGTTCACTGGTCTTGCTTCTCTCCAAATTTGAGAGAAATACAAAGACAAAAAACAAAAAAAATGTAAAAAAAAAGCAAAAGCGCTCCATTTCCGCTGGGTTCTGTTGATGATGGAACTCTTTTCATGTGGCCTCAGGACATGACAGAACTGTAGGGGTCAAAGATTGAAACCTCTCCCTATGCTCCTCCTCATCCCGGTCAATAGGGACCGACCCCAACTATAACCCCGCCCACCTACCCTAAGTCCTGACACCACTTGTACAGGTAAATTTAAAAAAAAGTTGCTAAATGTGAAATGTTACTAAAGAAAAAAAACAGTGGGTTTTAAAGTTTTTGACTAGTTTTATTAGGTGTTTTAGAATTGTGTTGATCTCATCTTTATCATTTTTGTGAAGAAGAATAAATCTTAAGGTATTTTGTTTTTCACTGTAGCAGGATTTGCTTTTCAGGAGGAATGAAAACTGGGGGGTAGATATTTTAATTTTTGTGTATAAACCTGCCAAATGTACTTCTTTGATTTGTAAAGCTAGTAAATGAGAGAACCCAATTTGTTTTTGTTAAATATCAGTTTTACAATATGGTCATTCTATTTAATTTGGTTGCAGGTTTAAAATATATTTATGAATAACAACAAGTGATATTTTGGCTTATTTTCATCAGGTTGAATTATTATTATTATTATTATTATTATTATTATTATTATTATTATTATTATTATTATTATTATTATTATTATTATTATTATTATTCAAACATTATTAGAATAATTAATATTTTTCTGAAGTCGTTGGTGCAATACCGCTGTACCGGCATTAGTTTCATTTGGTGTCACAAATTCTTTCTTTTTTTTGTTTTCTTTTGTCTGTAATAAAATGTTTAAAGTGCAGAAATATTCGTGAATGTGTCTGCTTATGAGGGATTTTGTGTGCTGTGTTTTTTTTGCCTACACTGAAACCCGCCACATTCATGTTTAAATAGAAGTATCAGGGGTTGATAAAGAAAGAAAAAACAACAACTTTGCATTTGTCCTGGAAGTCGTTCTTTTTTAGGTTGGAAAGGTTCTCATACTGCTGTCGCAAGACACAGGAGGACAATTTTCCATGCCCTGCATTTTTCACTTTCTTCTTCTTCATCGCACATCATTAATATCTTACAGCATGCAGTTTTTTTTTATCTATATATCTGCTCACTGGCCTCATTTTCGGTCAGTGTGTTATGATGAAAGAGTTAATGCAGCAGCCGTTCACAGAGCTACCTGAAAATAACAGACTGCCTTTTACTTTTGCATTTCACAGTTGGATTAAAGGTAGAATAGAAATGGAATCTATCATTCCTCCCCCCCCCCCTTCCTCCCTCCCGCCCTCCCTCCATCCGTCAGCCTATCTGCCTGATGATGCAGTGCCCCCTGGAGTTTATTGAAAATGTCATCACGTCGTGCAAATTAAGCAAAGAGGGCGGGTGAAATATAGTCGATGGCTTGTCAGTAAATTCAAAGAGTTCAAATGAATAAATGTTATTCAAGGTGCTTACGTTATGCACACCATCAAGGTATCCTGGAGGAGATCGTCCGGCGTGCATTTGCATCAGGTCGCACAGCAAAATCGCGAAAATCCGAATATACTCTAGCATTTCAGGGGTCTTCGCGTTAAATGATGTTAAAAAATTTAACAAAACAAATACAGTGAACAATGAAGAAATTGCCGTTCCATTATTTGAAAATTCTTATAAAAGGTCGTGTCAACTTGACAACAGAAAGAGCTCTGCCTGAAAAAAAACTTGGAAATTTGCTGTCTTCTATTGATGCGCACTTACCGTCATCTGCTGGTGAGACCTGGGACTGCTTGTAAGTCACAGTCAACTGCAAAACCTCTTATATTAAAAAAGAAATCTTTATTTTTGGATTTGTGCCATCGTTGTGTGCATGACACACTTATTGTGTGCTACTGACACTGTTTTTTAATCTTTTTCTGCAATTAATTGTAATTTATTCCACAGTTGAAGCATATAATTGTGTCACGATTATTTTAAGATCTTTTGATGTGAATTTCATTATGTTTGAGTCGTTGAGTCGCTTTTTGAAGATTTTCTTGAAGAAAATTAAAAAGTTTAGGGACTGATCAAATCTTCTTTTCCTTTCGGCTTTTCCCTTCAGGGGTCGCCACAGCGAATCAACCTTCTCCATCTAACCCTATTCTCTGTATCCTCATCTCTCACGCCAACTGCCTTCATAGCCTCTCACACTACGTCCAGAAATCTTCTCTTCGGTCTTCCTCTAGACCTCCTGTCTGGCATCTCCAATTCCATTAGGGACCGATCAAATAAATTGTATTTTTCCAGTTTCATTTGATCTTCTTTTTTTGAAATTCCTTTCACAGTAATATGCAGTTGACTCATCTACGGCTATTTATAAAAAGTCAACTAAAAAGATCCTGTATTCTGTGGCATGTTTTAGTGTTATCCCATTAACTTCTGCTTTAAGGCCCCCAGACCTGTGTTTCAGAACAATTTCAAACATCCATTCATATGTTCATTAGATTTTAATTCCCCAAAATGAAATTGAAGCCAGCTGAGTTTTAGAGTGCATATGGATTTATTACAGTAGTGCACAATCTGAATAAATCAGTCACTGTCTGAATATGTCTTTTTTGTGCTGGGTGTAAAAATGATTTGTGCAATATTGGATTTTTTCCAAGCCAATATCTCATCGCCTATTGTGTCCAGCAGCTATGACACTACTTCTATCAGTCACCATCAGAACCTCTCATTTCCTCTTCAGACGGATATGAACTCCCTTGACAGCTCAGACGTCAGCAGCAGCATGTCAGTTGGCAAACAAGACAAGACAAGACAAACAAGAACAGAGAATTTCATACATATCACTACCCAAACTCAATGGGCCGCATTTGGGAAAATCATGCCTGTGAAATATCTTTGCTGGGTTGTAAGGCAGTCTTTTGTTTTGAGATGGCTTCTTCCATTTAAAACAGTCATTCTCACAGATGGAGGCCAAGGTTTTATTCACTAATACAAGTAATGTATAGCAGGCCACACAGCCACATCATACATAGTCTGAAATTATGGAGATTTGGGGGGGGGCGGGAGGTGTCTGCTTTGATAAACATGCGGGAAAGCGTTGAACAAAAATATCTTTATTGTTACATGAACCTGCCATGGTTACTGACATACAACAGTAATAATAATTGACAGAGGTATCTTAAAGTTTTAAGGTTAAAAATATGCTTGGAGAACATTTTTATGCATTTTGTCATTAAGGCGTTATCAATTCACAGCAATGTTTATAAAATATACGATGGTGATTCTTGATAGTAGTAACTACTAATGTAGCTTTGAAATAATTATTGTCTATATGCTGTGTTATGCGTTAATCTGATTTACTCAGGAATGTTTACATTTGTTATTCTTTCTTCTCGAATGTTCATTGATGCATCCAGAGTCAAGCGATTCTGTTGAAAATGAATAGTTCATGGAGAAGACACTGCATTTTATTCTTTTTGTAAACAGAATTGTCCCCAAAAAAGTTGGTTTTGGAGCCATAGATGGCGGGTGATAATACACATCACTCATGACCCATCAATTTGTTTCAAAGCATCTGCATTCTGTAGAGATTCTTGGTTGAACAAGTCATGGCTTTCCTTCAAACTTATCAGAGAAAGTGAACTTGTTACATTTTTTCTGTTTTGTTGTTGCTGTTTTTTTTTTACTCAGAATTTAGTTACTCGGATGAGATGTGAAACATCTTTGGAGGAAAGAAGTATCAACAAGCTTAAAAAGGATAAGAACATGATTGTTTTTCTTGCTGAAAATAGAAAAAAAACAGACAGTTTTGAGTTTAAGTTGAGAAGGTGCATCTCAGTTTTCACCAAAACAGTTACAGTACTTTCAGTTTACATCACAATTGATTTGGACTTTATACCATGACTACCCTCCCATAATGGAGACAGTCAAAGGCTCTTCCAGCTTTCACACTCATTTTGATTAGTTTGATTTCATACACAATATTATAGAGGCCTCTCCATGAAAAAAAACAAAAACGGTGACATTCCGTTTGGTCCGACAAGCGATTTAAAAAACTATATATTAACAATGACACAACTGGCACAATTAGTTACATGCTTCTCATAAGTCATGATGTTATTACTAAAATGGAATTCTTGATGAACTATTATTACATCAATATAAATGCATCACTGACAGATGCCGCTATTCACTGTCATTTCAGGGCACTTCATATGTAGCCTATACAGAGCTGACATTGAAATGACTTGATGTTTACACTAAACATAAACTATACACAAAACTCTCAATAGACCTCCTTCACAGTAACATAGCAGCACACTATTTTATCTCACTGTAACTTGTGCTTAAAGATACTTCTGTGCTCCAGAGGATTTGTACATATCACATAATCTGAAGCAAATTCAGAACAAACATTAAAAGAATAGTTGCTATTAAACACACATTTTTAGTAGGATGGATGTCATGTTAGCAGTTTTACTGTAGCTATACCTTTTCATCTTCCAACACCGTCTTACTTATACACTCTATATGGTCAACATTTATGTAGTAAAAAATCTTGTTAGTTCGGTTGTTAGTCAGAGGTAAATGTAAACATTTTCATGTTTTTTTTTCCTTTTAAACCAGTCTTATACTTTTATGGCAGTTTTTTTTTTTTATTATGATCATTATTCTTCCTTTGTTATTTATTTACGGAGTTTATCTTTACCAATACCCAGGCAGTAAAATCAGTGAGCAGATCTGTCTATTTAAGAGCATGTAATGTTCAAACATGTTCCAATGTTAAAGAGATACAGTTATCTGAATTGTCTGATTAAGGATAAACCATGCAGACTCCTTGATTAAAATTAGACATGGAGAGCGTTTTATAGTGTTCTTAGAAGAAACTTAAATATTTTATGCATAAGTGCATACATTCGTATAAAGCCTTCTTTACAGAGAGAGCCAGATTGCCTTCGTAAATATTTGACATGTTCTGCAATGACCTTTTTGGTCATTCACATTTTTGTTGTTTTGATTTTTTAATTTGCTACTCTCCCAACAACAACGAAAGAGTGGATGAATGTAAACATGGCAAGTATGAGTGAATCTTGGTCTCAGTTCTTGATGGTCATCAGATTCAGAGACCTTCCGGAATCATTCAGCCCCCTCGTGTCGCTCCTTCTCCTCAGGAACAGACATGAAGATCTTCTGACAGAACATGGTGAAGATTTCTGAGGAAAGAAAACACTTCAAATTAGCCCTGCCTGTTTTTACTTTACTGGGTCCCTTCAGCTCAGGTTGCCAGGTTTTTATTGAACACCTTGGTATGGCTCCTTTGCACTTACTATACAAACAAACCCCACAGTATGACTGCAGATCTTGCCACTGGGACTGATAACAAACTGTAAGACATGCTAGTCCAGCATGGACTGAACAAATAGACATGGACACTATAAAAAACAAAAAAAAGTCTCACTCACCCAGCATCTTCTTAACCACATGGGGTTTTTTCCACTTGTAGCCCAGTAGGTATGCAGGGACGCCTGTGAGAATAATGCCGCTGCCTATCAGGCACTCAAAAGGAGCTGCCCAGAAGGACACAATGATCATGAAGACACAGCCCAAAACAAAGGTCACTGGGATGAAAAGATATATCTAAAAAAAAAAAGAATTGGAGATGTAAGTGTTTGTTCCAGATAAAATTGTCCATGCAATTCCAAAACCTGTCCTTTGCTGAGGGAACTGAAAGTTAATCATACAAATATAGTGTCATTTCTCCTATTTTTTTTCATACAAGATTTATGTGTATTTTTGTATCAAGAAAAAAAGTAATTACATATTTTTACATCATTGTAAAGTCTGTAATAATAATTGGATTTATAGCAAATTTTCACAGTATTTTATTTTTTATTTTTACATGAGTACAACATGTTACATCTACTTCCATCCATCTCAAAGTTAAAGGCACTGGTTATCGGAATGTCAAAAGAGCGTAAATTACGTTTTAAAATGTATCATTAATTTGTGATCAATCAAAAAGCACTGAAATTACTTGTTTTTTTTGTGACTGGTTTGAACCCAAATTGAAACGATATGGGGCTTAATCTTATTGGCCAAATGGGCTGAAAGCACTCAGGCTCAAAGAAAAGACAAAGAGAGTAATATTCCAGAGATGAAAGAGGAACAAAAAGCTCTGCATTCATGTCCCCATCATTACTCCCTGCCCTGTCCCACTTCATTTCACAGATCAGAGCTGAAATACAATGGCTTTTCATCAAAAAAACACAAATAAATAGCAACTAGCAGTGATGATGTGTGTTAATAAGCAACTGGGAAGAGAATTAACAATAACAGTCTTGTACTTTGCAGTTGGCCTTCGATATTTTTAACATAAAGACTTTAAGGAATTAAGTTAGCGCAACACAATAAAACCATTCAGACACATCGACTTCACCTTAATTGGTCGGTTGAGTTCAGGTTTTATAAGGCGCAACCAGAGCATTCCAGCAATGGCCATACCAACACATAGCCAGGTGAAGAAGCTGAAGAGGTTGATGACAGAGAAGATGTCCTGAGAGATGGCGTACATCATGGACAGCACACACTGGTTGAAGAGGGGGCCACACATAATTCAAATAGATTTAGGATATATAGTTTAGAAAAGTATTTAATGCATCAGATTTTCAACAATTATTGTTTTCCACAGGCTCACCATTAAATTAACATCTCACCCGCATTAAAAGAATGCCCAATACCAACTATCCATCACATGTTCTTACAGATATGAAGATATATCGTCATCAGTATTTGACACAAATAATGCTTGTTTACCTGCCTCTTGCATTATTTAAGACCTTAATTCTTATTAGTTAATGTTACAAGATATTTACTGTAAAGTCTAGATTTGAAACACAACACACAAGTGTTGTAAACACAAGTATTTATCTTTTTTCAACATGGAGAAAAACACATTTTTGATTCAGCTGGATGCAAAATAGCTCCAAAGTTAAGTAATGTTCCATTCAACATTTTTTCCAAATGTTGGTTTGGTTGTAAAATCAATTATCCTGTCTGCATCTGTGTCCAATCGTTAGAACATGATAGTAACCACATATCTTCTCTCAAGTCCCTGGGCTATTTCATTTCGCAGGCTGTAAGGGGGCATGGCTTGATCTGCTCCAGCAGTTACACACTATTATTAATCTTAGGAATTTTAAACCTATTATTGTATCATGTCAGTTATTACCATGTGATTGTGTGCACTAATCTTATTATTAGTATGAGATCATTCGTGCCTGTCCCTCCCAACCCTGATACCCTCTCTATCTCTATCACATTCTCACTCTCTCTGTCTACCCCAACCGTCCAGGACAGGAGGCCACCCTCACTGAGCTTGGATCCGTGTAAGGCTTCTACCCTGTGAAAGGCAGTTTTTCTTTGCCTCTTTCGCCGAGTGCTTACTCTTGAGAGAATGTTGGGTTATTGTAATATTAATATTAAAGAGCGTGAAAGTGTCATGAGACAACTGTGTTGTGATTTGGCGCTATATAAATAAAATCTGACTTGACTTGACCCCAAATGTAGATGTGAAGTCATTTGGCAGTTGATAATTGGAAGGCTTACTGTGAAAATGAGCGATGGCACTGGTGTGAAGAGGTCTGTGTGGACCAATCCCAAAGCAGCAGGGAGTTGACCCTCTCGAGCTCCAGCATAGAACAACCTGTGAGAGATCAGGTTGATAGTTTTTATTGTATAGGGGAAAGTGTGATACATAGAAAATTCACTCACCCACCTCCATTTGTGCATTGAATAGCAACTTGATTGTTTTTTGACATTCAGGTGGAACAACAAAATAGAACCACGATTCATACTAATTATCTTCTGTATATGTGATTACACACCTTGCTGAGGTGAACAATGATCCATTTACAGCTCCAAAGCATGAGAGTCCCACAAACACCGGGATTAACCAAGACATTACACCAAGGTGATACTCCCCAAAACTCTGCAAAAGAACACAACAGATATGTAATGTATGTCACTGCAACTCACATTTTATGGACAGTAAAACGAGAAAAACCTGATGCACACTGAAATTAAAGAAGTTATTGGAAAGCAGTTAAAACCAGTTGCCTCTGGGTGTGACACTCACCACAGCAACAGCTTCAGATTCAACCATGACTTGTGGAGAGATGGTGGTGAAGTAAGCCAAGTTGGTTAGAAAGTACACCACTGTCACTATTGGCATTGATATAATGATGGACAATGGCAGGTTCCTGTTGTGGATATGGTCACAATTCATTTGGGTAATCCCGACGTTCAAAATATTGTCGGCAAATTCATGAGTTAATCTTCATGAACTTCATGCAAGCTTAAATCTTCACATGTACAGTGATCATTCACGCTAGATTATGAAAAAAGTATCAAGTCAGAGTTGGACCATATCAAGCCATGTCATTCAGTGCTGATTGAATTACTTTAATGCTGTTCTTGAGAATATTTTCAAAAAAATATCCATGCAACTAACTGATGAACAAGTGCTGTTAAAAGAGATAGAGATAATCATGCGAATGGCATTCAGGAAGATCTGAACAATCCTGAAAATAGCCTTTATTACATTAAAGTCACCTCTCTGGATTGATCATCTCCTCGGTGACATAGTTCAAGTAATTCCTGAAAAACAAGACAAAAAGGGTCAAACTTTATCAGCAGATCAACTTTATAATTATTGTACAGGGTGGTATGTGAAAATAGGTCAGCAATGACTCACCAGCCTCCAAAAGCAAACAGGCCACTGTATAGAGCCAGAACAATATTGTCAACCCCAATTTTGCTTCCTTCAAAGGACTTTTCTAGTGTCAGATATGGAACATCACCTGCAAACCCACACACACACATACACACAAATACACACACACACACACACACACACACACACGATTAAATGTAGATTTTAAAACACAGTATGTTCATTTAAAGTTATTTATGGCTCTCCTTTCAGTTTTCTTCCCATTTGTATTTCTTGTTTCATGAACAATATGTACCTCTGTTGACAGATGTGACATTTTCATATGCCAATGAGCTTGTTGGGGACTCTGTTTGTGTGCTTGACCTCCTGACTCTGTTAAAGTTTAATCAGGTGTTGCTCAGTTGACATTTGAAAATAAGTAGAAATGCGACTCATTTAACCACATAGGCAAGCAATCTGTCATTAGCGAGAGTAACTGCTGAAGGGCGTGCATGTGTTCAGGACTTTGTAAGGCTCCGCATTGCTCTCTTCTTCACCTGTTGCTTTCAGATGATAATGACACTTCTTTCTGTGAGCTCTAATTCCATATGCGTGATTTAAACACTCTCTCCTTTTCTTTTGCACTATGAAAGACCTCAGTATGACAACTGCCTGGAAGGCTTTGCTGCCTAGTTTCCATGGTAACACAGTGTGGAACACAATGGCTGTGGGTGTGGCCTTGGAAAGGAGGGAGAGCAATAACTGCAGTTTGAAGCAAAAGATGGCCACATGGTATGACTTGAACAAATTTAGATGCTTTACTATTTCAGTGGTACCATACAATATCGAATGTTGGAGCAAAAATAGTATACAGCTTTTATTTATATAGCAGGAAACAAAAAGTGTTAAGCCTTTAAAGAATTTAAAGAGGCCTCTCACATATTCGGCCATTGCCATTTTGTGACTTTGGAGATTATTTTGCAACAGAATAAGGCTGGAGAAGAATTTCTGCATAATTTTTGAACACTATCAGCTTATCTTGATGCATATCCTTCCCTGACAAATGTTAATCTAAATGGGACCATAATCTAATAAAATTGCTGTGCTATTGAATGCTATTATAAATATGATGAGAGATAGATAAATCAAATAAGACTTAAGTTCATAGAGTACAATGAGATTACTGTTTTAAAACTTTTGGAGTAGCCTCATGCCTGGCTGAGAGAATGACTTCCTATTTCAGACAAGGAATGTATCTCCACTTACATTAATGTCTGAAAAATTAATATTGAGCATAACAATTATCATGTGTACATTTAAGCGTGATAAGCTGGGTTCTACTCGGTGCGTCCAAACTTCTGCACTCTTAGACTCAAACAAATGACAGCAGACAGAACAGCCCTATTATTGCACCTGGCAAATCACCTGGAAGGGAACAGTCTGCTTGGTTGAACTCATCAGGTTTGGAAAGCAATTTCCCAATCACCAAAGACAAAAAAGCAAAACTTGATTTATTAAGATTCCATAGATTGGAGAAAAATTGTATTGATGACATTTGAGGGGAAAAAATGTAATATTGAAATATTTACATATTTTTACCACCATTATTAAAATAAACATTTGTAAAACATTGAGAATTATGCTACAATAGTTTAGCATATGCTTGCAATTACCCCAGCCTAGCATTTTATAAAGTGTGATCTTACCTAGTATTTTTCTATCTTAAGTACTGGGTTATTTACACAAAAAAATATTCAAGTAAATATTCAATTGCATTTTGTTGGGGAGGAAAACATATGTAGTTCTATACAACCAAACAACTTGTGACTAAATACCATGAGAAATATGGAGCAATTAAAACGGTTGCTAATTGAAAATGTACTTGAAGTTCAAGCGAGGGATGAAATTTGGTGGAAATGGTTCAAGCGGGAGTTGTATTTTTATAATATAATTCATTTGTCACAAATAGTTGTGGATTATTGACAGGAGTTACTTTAGACATGCAATTGCAATGCAATTCAATATGAATTTCACCTCAGGTCAAAGTCCGTGCTCAAACACACACATTAGCGTGTGCCTGTTTTTGTTATTCACCAATGCAATGACATGTCTGCATGTTTTAAAACTTCACAATCATAATAGTTTTGTATGCTCAATTTTTGATGTTTTACTTTTTTAGTGAAATTCTGAAAGTGATTAAGAGAAAAGAGTTGTTGCATTGAACTCTTACATCTTGCTGCTAGCTGCGCTTGTAATATGGAACTACAGATGGATATCAGAGATTAATAAATGTTCCCATTTCTCTTGAAAAAAACATTTTTGGATCTTTGTTCTTCTATCAGTTTTTCCCTATGTATTTTCTACTCACCTGTGAAAATCTGTATGAAGCCGAAAAGGATGATGATGATGAGAGCAAGCAACTTGGAGGCTGTGAAGACATCTTGGACCTTGGTGGCTGCTCTCACACTGATGCAGTTTACAAATGTCAGGGTTGCTGCAGGGAGCAGGGGGCAAGATGAGGAAATACAATATATTCATATTTCATGGAACAACTACTGCGATTTAAATGTGATTAAATTAATGCATATTGATGTTTACTTGAGAGCAAGAAATACTCACTAAGACACAGGCAGGCAATGATCTTGGCAGCACTGACTGGCACTGTGCAATGTGGGTAGAGGGGTTTCAGGAGGTAGGTTGCAAACACCAACGATACTACATATTGTGATGATGGCCGTATGATAAGCATTTCAACCCACAACTTTAAAAAGGCTGCCAATTCACCATACACCTCCAGAATATAAGTGTAGTCCCCCCCTGATTTGGTGATGGTTGTTCCCAGCTCGGCATAGCATAAGGCACCCATGGTGGATATCACCCCACAGGCAGCCCAGACGATCAAAGAGAGCCCAGCCGAACCAGTTTCTTTTACCACACCTGTCGGGGTGACGAAAATGCCGGAGCCGATAATAGTGCCTATTATCATCCCCACGCCATTAAAGAGAGTTATGCTGCGTTTTAGTTCGATCTTCTCTTTTTTGGCAGGTGAGTTTTTTTGAGGACTTTTATGAGTGGGAGTGGGGACCATGGGGGTAGATGGAGAAGGTGTAGCCTCAGCGATCATTCCATCACGGTCCAGGTCAGCTTCAGCTGATGGGAAAGAATGGACAGTAAACCAGAAAATAACAGTTAATTTATTACAGATTCAGTTTATTTTTATTGAAATAAACAGAGATGGTCTTGGGTGGCTGTTGAGCAAGTTTATGCTATAATTGTAAACCCAGACTGGCTGATGTAATGTATGTTTGTTGACGTAAACACACAATACATCAGATACAATTAACCAGTCAAAGGTAGGCTGCAGCATTTTTTTCTTTGTTATCAGTCATCTTTTCCTTTTGCCTAATCCCATTTTGTTATCAGTCATATATATACAATTTACTATCATCACAAGTAACACAAATGTACACACAGCTAGATCACAGTTATGGAGCTCAGCTGGATTGCACATTTGCATCATGCAATGTTGCATCAGAGCACGTGGACTAATGCAGTCCTATCCAGTGTGGCATGTTGAAGGAATGGGAGAATGTACTGCACTTACCCCCTGTCTTATCGTGGCTTGCTTCCTTGGTAATGCTCTCCCGGCTGCTGCGTAATTTCAGCTCTGGCTCAGCCATCTTTCCTCTTAATCTGGGTCCCCCTGTCTTGTTTTATTCCTGCTCCCTTCTCCCTTTATTCCCCCTTTTTCTCCCAAGCTTGAATTTCCCCGTCTCTCTCTCTCTCTCTCTCTCTCTCTCTCTCTCTCTCTCTCTCTCTCTCTCTCTCTCTGTCTTTCTGTCTCTCTCTCTCATTGACACACA
>CAAKHD010005662.1:16380-27297 GCA_901007705.1 Fistularia tabacaria
CTCCTCCCCCCCCCCCCTATCCCCCCCTTTTCTCCCCCCCTTGTATTTCCCCCTCTCTCTCTCTCTCTCTCTCTCTCTCTCTCTCTCTCTCTCTCTCTCTCTCTCTCTCTCTCTCTCTGTCTTTCTGTCTATCTATCTCATGGACACACAACACATTCTAAACTAGCATAGAATCCCTCTTTGATTCATCCTATTCACCCGCTCACTTGCACACATCCTGTATACTCTTCTTTTGCAAACAATGCCCTCGTCACTCTGAAATTCATCCAACTCTGTTCTCCTATCTGGCTCCCCCCACCCCCCACCTCTCTCTCTCTCTATATATACCCCCAGGATACAGCAGGGAGGAGCTGAACCTTTGTGATGCTGTCTGAGCCTACACCCAATCCAAAAGAACGATGGGATATCTTGTGGGGGAAGTAGGTTACTGGAAGACACCATTTAGCTGGATCACCACGTGACGCCATAATCTCTCTGTGCACTGCCATAATCCAGTCCCATATTGTGTGCTTGTGGCCAGGGTGTATGAGGAAGGATGTCAATTGGCTCGTGCTCCCTCTTGAGGCGTCACCATTCAGAGGCATTTATGTTCTCTCACCAGATCGTTGAAAGAGAAGATCAACAAGAAAATTGACACCTAACAACATATCGTACTTCAGGTTGGTACAAATTAAGGTACAAATATATGCCCAAAACTTTCTATTCCTATTATTTTATAATCTTCCACCTGGCACCAAACAGTTGTACCTTCAACATTACTTGAAGCTTGGAAAATTTTGGAAAATTTTGGATTTCCTGAACCAAATGTGCAAAAAATGACAACAACGTGTTAGCTATGGCCCTAATTTGTTCAGATGTCTCATAAGACAATGCTTTCGTCTCTTGAAACCGAAGGAGTAGAGTAGCTTCCGGAGCCCTTCATGGCATATGATACATTATTCTGCATAAATGTGAGTCTTCTGTTATTGTTGTATTACACAAAGCAGCACCCTACATACCATAAACAAGGTTATTTGTTGCATTTTCTGTCAACAATAATCAGTTGCAAGTCATAATTTCCAGGATAAGTGGCAGATGATGGGTGGATGGGTGGAAGTCACAATTCAACCACGAGATAGAGATCTTCACACATTTGGGAATTTAGAGTGTGGCAGGTAAATCAGATTAGAATTAAAATTTAGCATATGATTCAATATTTCAAATGCTCTTAATTTATATTGGTCACGAGCTGTTGGTAGTGACCGAAAGAATGAGATTGTGGATACAAGTGGCCAAAACGAGTTTTCTCCGCAGGGTGGCTGGACTCTCCTTTAGAGATAGGGTAAGAAGTTCAGCCATCCGGGAGGGGCTCAGAGTAGAGTCGCTGCTCCTCCGCCTAGAGAGGAGTCAGATAAGGTGGCTCGGGCATCTGGTCAGGATGCCTCCTGGACGCCTCCCGGGAAGGTATTCCAGTCATGTCCATCTGGGAGGAGGCAATGGGGAAGACCCAGAACACGCTGGAGAGACTATGTCTCTCGGCTGGGATGGTAAAGCCTTGGGATCCCCCCAGAAGAGCTGGACATTGTGGTTGAGGAGAGGGAAGTCTGGCCCTCTCTGCTCCAGCTGCTGCCCCTGCGACCTGACTTTGGATAAGCAGTGGAAGATGGATGGATGGATTAATTTTTATTTCATTCAAGTGCCTTATGACATTGTTGTTTAGTCTGCGGTAAAATACTATATATTCAGTACTACTGAGTTTCTGCAGAACAACTCTGCTTAACTTGGCTAATATGATAGCATTTTGCCACCAGAAACATCAAATGAAATTTGTGTGCTCGCAAGTGTGGAAATGTTAAATTGGGAAAGTCCATCATCTCTATGCATTACCATGTACTTCCATGAAAATTATTAATATTTTTGGCTAACAAGTCCAAGTTTCAGACAAAGTTCATAGCTCCTGACGTGTTTATCGATCAGTGCAAATTGAATATGTGGGGTCAAAGTTCTTCATCCAGTTCAGACTGCAATCTATATCTTTTTTTCCCCAAAAAATGTATATGAAAGCGTGAAAACACCCCAAATGAATCGAATCTGTGCTGCGATTTTGGGATCACAGGAAGTGTGTTTCTGTTAGAATTCATTGCAGCAGTTATTGTAATGTTTTGTTGGCAAACATGAATGAAATTCAAAGTGAATATCAGCAATTTAACTTGAATTCAAAATGTTGAATTTCAATGTGTAATTTCAGTTAGTTTTTTCTTAGATTTCTGAGACAATTTAAAGCGTCATCAAGACATCTTTGTCAATGTAAACCTTTTTAAACCCACCCGGGACTCATTGACGTGGTGGTGGGTTTAAATTTGTTGTAGAGGTCACTGACTGAGACCTCAACTTACAGCTCCCAACCAATCAAGGAAGGATCTGAGACATGAGCCAGACAATATCTGCACAGGGTATCTGTGGTGCAGGTGTTGAATGTTTAATAATGACAGACTCTTCTAGCTTACATGAAAAAACATGTCATGCATTCTCAATGTAACACTAAACTGCCTGGCTTCAGTTCAAGCATTAAGAATTTGCATGGGGAAGCATTTGAACTACCTTGTGTCAGTGCAATCATTTTAGATTACTTTGTGAACTAAATATCACTAGGAAGCAATCAGGTATTGTACAAAAAATGAACAGAACATGTAAAAAAAGCTTTACTGCTGCCAGATATTAATGGGTTTATGTTTCGCATCAATATAATCATGATAGAAAATGTACTTTGGATTCAAGTACAATGCAACTGAGGGCTCATATCCTCTCCTAACAAAATATTTGTAAGGTTTCAGGACAAGAATAAAAATTATGATTCATAATAATGATTATTATTGTAACATTTTCTCTCTATGTATATATATATATATGCAGCAGGTACAGAAAGTATTTAGACCCCTTTAAATTTTTCACTCTGTTTCATTGCATCCATTTGCTAAAATCCAAAAAGTTCATTTTATTTCTCTTAAATGTACACTCAGCATCCCATCTGAACAGAAAAACATAAAAGTAGATTTTTTTGCAAATGTATTAAAAAAGAAAAAACGAAATATCACATGATCATAAGCATTCAGACCCTTTGCTCAGTATTAAGTAAGTACATTGAGCACCCTTTTGAGCTTGTACAGTCATGAGTCTTCTTGGGAATGATGCAACAAGTTTTTCACACCTGGACTTGGAGGATCCTCTGCCATTCTTCCTTACAGATCCTCTCCAGTTCTGTCAGGTTGGATGGTGAACGTTGGTGGACAGCCATTTGCAGTTCTCTCCAGAGATGCTCAATTGGGTTTAGGTCAGGGCTCTGGCTGGGCCAGTCAAGAATGCTCACAGAGTTGACCTGAAGCCATCCCTTTGTTATTTTAGTTGTGTGTTGTGAGCACCCTGGGAAAGGTTTCCTTCCAGGATATCTCTGTACTCCGCTGCATTCATCTTTCCTTCAATTGCAACCAGTTGTCCTGTCCCTGTAGCTGAAAAACACCCCGATAGCATGATGCTGCCATCACCATGTTTCATGGTTGGCCTTTTATTGGGCAAGTGATGAGCAGTGCCTGGTTTTCTCCACACACACCGCTTAGAATCAACACCAAAAATTTCAAGCTTGGTCTCATCAGACCAGAGAATCTTATTTCTCATAGACTGGGAGTCCTTCATGTGTTTTTTGGCAAACTATTCGGGCTTTCATATGTCTTGCACTGAGGAGAGGCTTCCGTTGGGCCACTCTGCCATAAAGTCCCGACTGGTGGAGGGCTGCAGTGATAGTTGACTTAATGGACCTTTCTCCCACCTTTGGGTTCTTCTTTACCTCTCTCACCAAGGCTCTTCTTCCACGATTGCTCAGTTTGGCTGGATGGCCAGGTCGAGGACAAGTTCTGGTCATCCAAAACTTCTTCCATTTAAGGTTTTTGGAGGCCACTCTGCTCTTAGGAACCTTGAGTGCTGCAGAAAGTCTTCCGTAACCTTGGCCAGATCTGTGCCTTGCCACAATTCTGTCTTTGAGCTCCTTGGGCACTTCCTTCGACCTCATGATTCTCATTTGCTCTGACATTCACTGTGAGCTGTGTGCCTTTTCTCATCAATGCCAATCAGTTTAATTAAACAAAGCTGTACTCCAACGAAGGAGCAGAACCATCTCAAGGAGTTAGAAGAAATGGACAGCATGTGAGTTAAATATGAGTGTCACAGCAAAGGGTCTGAATACTTATGAACATGTGATATTTCAGTTTTTCTTTTTTTATAAATATGCAAAATCTCTGCATTTCTGTTTTTTTCTGTCAAGATGGGGTGCTGAGTGTACGCTAATGAGAAATAAAATGAACTTTTTTGATTTTAGCAAATGGCTGCAATGAAACAAAGAGTGAAAAATTTAACGGGGTCTGAATACTTTCCGTAAAAGATAATACTTTATTGATCCCCATAGGGTACATTTGTGTGTTGCAGCAGCGCAACAATAACAATATCAAAAAACAGTTAGAAAAGAAAGAATATTTACATGTGCAAACATATACAGTATATATATACGTACATATGTGCATACATACATGTGTATACATATACATGCCAACACCTACATATATATACACAAGTATATATATATATATATATATATATATATATAGTACCATACATGCCCACACACACATATATACATACATATATAAACACACATATATATATATATATATATATAAAAATAACACACAAACAAGAAAAAATAGGTAGGTGACCAGTAAGTGAACCACTAATATTAGGGGCATCACACGTGTGAGTGAGTAATGGGGTGACGGTCGCACAGATGCCCCTCAGGCAGTCAGAGTTGTGTCCTGTCCAGACTGCTGTTATACAGTCTAATGGCCGTGGCCACAAAGGAGCGTAATGTATGTGCATCCAAAGTATGTACTGTATGTACCCACTGTACATACATTTGAGTTCACCACAAATCAACAAACGTCGTGGGGGGATTGCCGTCTGAATTTGGGTGGTGTCTGGCTTATCCTGCGACAAACGCAGCATTTCTGTTTGCTCACTCACCTGTTAGCAATTGACTCTTATCTCAGTTCTTCCACAAGGTGATTGGTGGAGTGACGAGTACAAGCACTTAGCAAGTGACCTGCGAAATGGGTTTTCCTCTCACCGTGAAGCTCTGGTTTGCCGAACAGCGTCTACATGCAAATCTTGGAACATCCCACAAACACACTGACTTTGCTACGGAAACATATAGGTATAAAATGCAGAATGCTTTTTCATTTTAAGACTGAAATAGACTTTAAGACTTAAACACTATCCCAGCAAATTGTTATCAAATTTCAATTAGAAATAAAATGGAACAGCAGACATACTTTTTCATTTTCAGAATGTGCAGCATATTTTGACCCCTAACTAAAATATTCAAATATAATGTAACATTTTCATTTTCATGTCCCGTCGCGCAAAAAATGTATCAACATTAAATTTGGATTCGCAATCCCAAGCGGCGCATGAGAGTGACGTCAGTGGCTGGTCTTTCTTTGGCGGCTTGTTAGAGGACAAGGATACGAAACACTGCTGTTTGTTTACTTGAGAGCTGGTCGTTGAGAAGTGTTAGTATGGCTCACCCTAACGTTGTCTCGCAAATCATACAATTACGGAACCAGATAGAATTGCAGAACTCCTGAATCGGATGTCCGTGACAGACCTGGGCAGATAAAAGAGAGCTTAGTTGGGAAAGGGATACTGCTGGTCGGGCGCCCCCCGAGTTGTTGAAGGACTGAGAGGGGGCTCGCTCGAGCAACGTCGTTGACGATTGTGCGTGTTAGAGCAGTGTCTATAAACTACTCAGGTCTGTCAACGGCCATCCGATTCATAAATTGTCTTGGAGGGAGGGAGTGCCATGCCAAGAAGTATCAGCG
Source organism: Fistularia tabacaria (assembly GCA_901007705.1). Taxonomy (NCBI): domain Eukaryota; kingdom Metazoa; phylum Chordata; class Actinopteri; order Syngnathiformes; family Fistulariidae; genus Fistularia; species Fistularia tabacaria. Next base: position 22,284 of record CAAKHD010005662.1, read on the forward strand.
ATCAGCTAGCAGGTAAACACCTGAGCGTGTGCCGTATCCTAGTGACCGAAGAAGCCGCGAAGATCGGCCTCCAACGAATGGAATTTCGTAATTTGGGAATCCAAATTGAATTATGATTACAAAAAATGCGCGGATGACCTGCTGCAATGCCTTCTGGGAAATTTTTCCAGTCTGCACCAAAATGTCCATGATTATTATCTTCCTCATTAACATAATTAACTCTTTCGAACTCTTCAGAAACATAAACAACATCCGGGCAAATATTGCAATCTGTCGATACAATTCGTGCAATGTAAAACATCCTGTTGATGGGGGAAAATACCAAATGAAATCCCAAAGATGTGTTACTTTTTGGCATAAAATTCGGACTAGAGGAATATCCGGATTTAATTGCCTTCAGAGTATGTTTATGTATACCATTATTACTATTACTATTATTGTTATTATGATTGTTGTTGTTGTCGCAGTAATCTGTCTATATGACTACGAAGGCAGTCAGTCATCCAAAGTGCACTGAAGGATTTCCTTTATTTTATGCGATCTCCAATTAGCTGTAAAATTACCTATTCACATTCGAATTCAGGTGAGCCCCTGTAATTCGTGCCATTGTCCACCAAACAACAATCACATAGCAACGCGTACACTGACACAACCCCATCTCAACTTGGATCAGCGATGTCGGTGAAAAAAATGGACTTTTACACGTTTGTTGTTTTTTGTTATGATAATCAGAATAGTACAATATCCAGAACATATACCTATTACTCACTGCCCTAATGTTATTTATTTTTATAAATTTCATTCAAATATCCCAAAAAAGCAATCATTGACCATGATTTGATCAAGGGATTGATACAAGAATGAGAATTGGTAAGAGAATGAGAAGTTTGCCACTCCCCATATTGTTTTTTCCCTTAATTTAATTTAAGAAGTTATAAGTTCCATATTTTTCAGCAACGTTGTTTATTCTCGTTTATTGTTCTCATCAATTTTATCCTCTTGATTTTCAAGAGAAAACGATGATTCAGAGTAGAACTCAAGTTTATCATAAATTTAAAAAAAGAGGGAAAACGTGCATTCGGAGAATGAGCCCCGTTCTGTATTTATGTACTTGCATGACTACGAAGATTGACAAAGTCAACTCGGAACTACCCAGCTCGGTTCCCAAGAACGTCTTGGCTGAAGAGTAGTACGGTCAGAGCTGATAACTGGGGTTAACCAGTGCACTTTCTGCAAGTTGTCCGGGGACTTTCCCCTGTGCTGATGTGAGAAACCAAGTTCCCTGAATGTAGCACAGATAGCAAGCTTTCCGACTGCACGTGTGTAACAGTAGATGTGTTTGGATATAAACAGCGAGGACTAGACGTGTGCCTGACTCGTGGTGTTAACAGAAACGCTGGACGTTTTCATAGTTGCGATAAAAGGATTAGACGTGTGTCGGCCTTTTTTCCCCCCCGACTCTGGTTTCACGCAGAGGTTTCCATATCTGGTCTTATTGAACATAACGTTTTGAATAGCCAGAGGAATTATGGGAGATTTGGTGCAAAATGGAACCGTTTCCCAGAAGGCATTGCAACAAAGTCGTCGTTTTTTATCGTCTTATGAATGAGGATCGGGCGAGCAGATGAGAATGACAGTGATTCAGGCCGGGGAAGTCAGCGTGTTTGTGGGATGTTCCAAATTTTGCCTGCGAAACCTGTAGACGCATAACCGTCACTAAAAGTGTTCGTGCGTCCCGCAGTTAATAAACATGTTCGGTCACTCACAATCTCATGGTGGGAGGAAGCTCATTGCAGAGGTCACGTGCTGAGTGCTCGTCACTCCACCAATCACCTCGGGGAAGGTCTGAGATAAGAGCCAATCGCTATCCTAGCAGGATATCACCTGATGCGGGTGAGCGAGCAAACAGAGATGTATGGCCTCGCGCTGCGTCTGTCGCAGGAGAAGCCAGACACCGTAATTACCTCGCGGATGTTTGGCGGATGTGACGCACGTTGGCTTGGAATTACTCGCGGCTGGCGGATGAGTGCGATGTATGAGGTGTGGCACGACTCCATAACCCAATTCAGACTACTCTCCTCCCACCACCTTTTCTTTGGTATTGATTTGTGGTGAAGACATTTGTGTGAAAAATCCATAATCAAGACGCGCACGCATTATAATATTCTGATAAAAGATTTTGTGATGCTGAGCTGACAGTATTTCCATCGCGTTGGGGAGTGATTTTTTTTTTATCATAATCATCATTGGTAATATAACTTAACAAATTATTGTTGTTAACGATTATTGATGATTACTTATAATCGTTAAACATTATTTTGTGAGGCAAAGAAACGGCCGTTTTTTCCCTTCCATGCGGATATATCAGCTGTCCTCTCCTACAGATGGGACAACTGTCTTCTTCTCTTTTCACAGTTTCCTTTCCAATTGCACCACTAATGGAGACTTTGAAATCAAACAAGGAGTCATACATCCTCTGCCTTGCCGATTTGATTATAATAAATGAGGAAAATCATAGGGATCTGGTAAAGTCAGGTATTAAAGCATACATGTGTGCTCTAAGGACTAATGTATAATTTGATGGATTCCTTACTCATGTGGAAAATCCAAATGGACATTTTTTATTGGCAGTTAGGACTATTTCTATCGGTTGTGGACCGCAAAACCGAGATGTGGCCTCTATCTAAGTGATTCATTATACCAGTGGAGCTGCCAGCTAGATGAGTAATGGAGCAAGTCACAAGTTTATTGGAAAAATCTGTGACAGTGCGTCTGAAATACTTGATGAGCCTGAAATACCAGATCACAATTTATATTGTACATACATAAATACATACACGCATACATACCTACAAACAAACAAACATGCACAGTCAGTATACTGTGTGTGTGTTTGTATACGCACATATATGCATACACACATATAAATAAATATATATAGGTTTTAGGTATATGTAGGTATATGTAAGAGGTCAATCCTCTTATCTTCACTCCCACTTGGTTTTCATGCTTCCAATTTACCGACCGTTTACTCTTCAAAGAACATGCCTCCTGTTTAAATTACCCATCCTCTCCACAGACATTGATCCCTGCTTAATCATTTTTCACATCAGGCCTTTTTCTCCAAACACCTGCATTTCTGCCCCTTCTCTCAAGATGCCGATGCTTGATTTAATTTACTTCACGCTGTACCTGTAGATCTATTCAACACTTCCATATTCCCTATCTTTTCCCGTCAGCAAGAATTTTTTTCATGCCTTTCTTTTACTAATCTTCAATTCTCCAATACAGCCCCCATGTGGCTCCATATCATCTTACATTCTTCCATGTGGTTGATTAGTCATTTTATGTGTTATCAAACTTTCAAGTTATGTTCAGCTTCATGTTATTTGATGCAGCATCCCTTAATATTCCATAATCATTCTGTTTTTACGCTCCTCTGCTCAGGTTTGTGTCATTTACCACCAAAGCTGTGGCATTCATGTAGCTGACAAAATCAGCCAGCGGAACCCATTTGATAAGACCGATAAAACACCTTTTATTTCCAGAAATATGTTTTTGCCTGAAGCTGTCAGTAATCCTGCCTTGATCAACTATCAATAATGTGGCTGCTAGGAAAAAGGAATCTAGTCCTGCAGTCTCTGAATCTCCAAAGCTTCTTTCCTTGCTCTCGTAGCCCTTCACAAATCTGGTATACTAGTGTGTGTGCAGCCGCACAGTTGTGTGTGTAAAATCAGGGCGCCTTTCGGCTCGGGTTTGCTTCCTTTCAGCATCAATGCACATTGACAGTTGACCCTTATTTTCCTCTGCAGTACCTCAATGTCTGCTCACACATACCTTCTTTTCTGTAAAAATCTGCTGTTCAGTCTGTTCATTTCCTGTATCTCTGCATTTGTTCTTTGTGTATGTGTGTGTGTGTGTTATATATATATATATGTTCTACTTGATAAATTGCTGTTGTCACTCACATGTTGCCTTAGTTCAGCTGTGCATTAGCTAATATGTAGCTAATATCACAAATTTCTCCCTTGAAAAGACAAAAGGAATCCTACTGACCGACTTACCTTCCCTTTGATTTGTGTGCTCAGTGTGGTATAGACAATTCTCCATGCAACTAGGAAATAGCACAATGTTCTGCATCCAGTGCCCAGTCCTTAGAGGATAAACAATATTTTTCTGTGGTTATGAGGGATTTTATTTTTATTTTCATATCCATCTGAATAAAGTATAGCAGGAGAAAGGGATAAAGGAATCCATTCTGAAACAGCATCCAGGTTCCTATATCAAGCATATACACTCACCGGCCACTTTATTAGGTACACCTGTCCAACTGCTCCTTAACAATTAATTTCTAATCAGCCAATCACATGGCGGCAACTCAGTGCATTTAGGCATGTAGACATGGTCAAGACAATCTCTTGCAGTTCAAACCGAGCATCAGTATGGGGAAGAAAGGTGATTTGAGTGACTTTGAACGTGGCATGGTTGTTGGTGCCAGAAGGGCTGGTCTGAGTATTTCAGAAACTGCTGATCTACTGGGATTTTCACGTACAACCATCTCTAGGGTTTACAGAGAATGGTCCGAAAAAGAAAAAATATCCAGTGAGCGGCAGTTCTGTGGGCGGAAATGCCTTGTTGATGCCAGAGGTCAGAGGAGAATGGCCAGACTGGTTCCAGCTGATAGAAAGGCAACAGTGACTCAAATAACCACCCGTTACAACCAAGGTAGGCAGAAGAGCATCTCTGAACGCACAGTACGTCGAACTTTGAGGCAGATGGGCTACAGCAGCAGACGACCACACCGGGCGCCACTCCTTTCTGCTAAGAACAGGAAACTGAGGCTACAATTTGCACAAGCTCATCGAAATTGGACAATAGAAGATTGGAAAAACGTTGCCTGGTCTGATGAGTCTCGATTTCTGCTGCGACATTCGGATGGTAGGGTCAGAATTTGGCGTCAACAACATGAAAGCATGGATCCATCCTGCCTTGTATCAACAGTTCAGGCTGGTGG
>CAAKHD010005663.1:11040-26067 GCA_901007705.1 Fistularia tabacaria
TTTTTTTATATATATTTTTTTTTATATATATATATATATATATATATATATTTTTATATATATATTTTTATATATATATATATATATATTTGTATTTTTTTTTTTTTTTTTTTTTTCGTAAATGATACATTCTTGTTGCAATGGAATACAGTTTATTGCAAGCTGGGTTTTGCCACCAAGGGCGGGGTGGGGAGCAGAGTACCCCGAGGCGCTCTGCAGCAAAAGTTGATCGGGGCCGTCCACTCTCATCCATGACTTCCATATCATTTGCTGTAGGCAATATTTATATGCGGATATCATCCAGCTCCTCAGACCTCGGCAACTGCCCTGCTGCTGTGACAGAAATGTAAATGTTAATTGCAATCTCTCACCGTTTTTAAAGAAACCTAGAAAAAGTGAGTGTGTGCGATAGCAATTGTGGTTTTGTTTTGTGTTTTTTCTATGCAGCGGTTGACCGGAGGAAACATATCTCAGCTTTGCAATTTTCATGCTAATCCACCATTGTCAAGAGGGGGTTCATTTTGCTGCATTGCTGTGGTGACCTTATGGCTGGGTTGTTACGAATGATTTCAATTTCCTGATTCTGTATCGGTATGACAGATGTTCTAAATTCACAAGAGAATTGGACATCACTTGTGTGTTTGCACTTCTTTCACCCTGCACCATCCTTTTCCTTAGAAAGGTTGGATATTATGCCAAAATAAACATCTGATTACAAGTAATTGAGCATTTTGTTAGTTAGTCAGTATTTATTAATTAGTGCCAGATGGTAACACAGTTGTCACGTGACCCTTTCTATGTAGAGCAGGTCTGGACTAGTGATGGGATGGTTGGCTCTTTTCAGAGGCTTTTTCAACTCCGGGGCTCTTAATTTATTCTCAAAAATTAATTTTTTGTGTGTTAAAATCTCTTGTGTTGTTTTTTTTTTGTGAAAAGCCTCACAATTGCCCAATTTTGTGCATTTATTCTGTTAAAAGCCCATTCTTACTTTTGTTTAATATTTTAATCAAACTTTTTTTTTTTATTGCACAAATTAACAAAAAACAAATCCACAGAACAGGACCAGAACCAAACTCAAGAAAACAGCATTAATGTCTTAAGTGCAGGTTGGCATTCAGAACAATTAGTTGCCTCAGCTTGGATAGATGAGCTGATCCGATTTCTTCTCTCTGCCCTGTTTTTGAGAAGAAGTTATTTTCATTTTGCAGCAGAGGCACTCTGTTTTGTTTTTCCCAATATCTTTAAACTGCAGCCAGATGCTGCTTCGCTTTTGGGTGTCACTGCTAGTTATTCACGACGCACTTACGCAACCCCCCCAACTACTGTCTCACTCGCAGTGGAGCGTCTACCCCCTCTCTGTTTTCACTTAATGGTATGAGCCAATGTCATCAAATGTGATTGGCCACCATGCTGACAGATCCCAGCTCAATGCGGGTGGCCTTCTGCTTAGACGTGCTGGGGTTGAACAAGTGATCTCATTCTAATTATGACAGTAGTGCTAACAGAAACATGATACAACATTAACTTTAATATTTTTTAAAGAAATCATTTCGGACGCCTGGCCAGGCCGCTACAGTAAATCAAGCCACGCCCCCCGGGGAACCCGGGCTACTATCGTGCTCTTATGAAGGGATGTGAGTGCAGACAGGACAGGAAGAGGTGTTGCAATATTACCACTTTTTTTTTTGCTAAATTGCTACTTTGGACCATCACAGAGAAAACCATCATGCTGCTATTGTACCATATACCATCATGGCATTACTTACTGACCGTTTGCACTAAACTTTACAAGAAAGAGAAAAAAAAGAACAAACCTCTGTTGCTACTCTATATTCAAATGACACATATTTATACACGTCAGGCTTCATGCCGTAAAATGTCTGTCATCTTTTCACCTTACCAGCAGTTTGTACCTGCATGCAGTTCATACCTTATAGTTAAAATTTAATCGTGCAATTTACTGTTTAATTTGCACTCTATTATTATTGTTTTGATAATTTCATGTCACCGTTGGATGTGAGAAACTTATCAATTCCTCTGTATGTCTAGTAAATGCAGAAAAATTGACAATAAAGCTGACTTTGGGTGGGAGGAATGAGAGATGTGCATCATGTGATATCACACTGCAGAATAAGCCTAGGTAGCATAACTTGCCGGCCTAGCTCTAAGCAGAAGGTTTCTAAAAAGAGAGATTTTAGGCCTCTTGTCTCACGCCAAACTTCGGAAAACAACTGAAATTGCACCACATCCGGGGGTTTGGTGGGGTCAGAGAAGTTAGCGCTTGCTGAGATCTCAATACAAGTCAACAGAATTCTGGAGGAGCATTCACAACCTGCAGTCAGCCGGGACGTGTGACCCTTACCTGAACCACTGGATTCCAAAAACACCTATTTTCTTATGTGAATATATTTTTGTGGAAAAAAAGAATTTGACTTTGGTTTTTCGTTTTTAAGTTAGGTTTTTTTTTTTTGCTGTTTTTTGGGGTTCCTTCTCTGTTGTTATGTATATCTTTTTTGAGGCATTAAATCTGCTGGAGAACCTCTTCCTCTATTTCTCTTTTTGGTTTGCTCAGCTTACTCTGAGTTGTGTCCACATCAGCAGTGGGCACTTTTATTTATTTATTTCATTTTTTTTTTCTTTTCATTTTGGCCATATTGCGCTGACTCCTCAGATTTGTTTATGTGAGAACACGGGGTGTGCGAATGTTGAAGAACAGGACCTCTTTGTAGTTTTCTTTTTTTTTTTTGCAGAGATGCTGTAACAGTGCCGGTATATCTCATCGGTTGGGACACTAGCTGTCTGGCTAATCCCCATATTCATGCACCAGATATGTTTATTTATTGATTTTTATTTTTTTTATTTTTTTTTTATTTTATTTTATTTTTAAAGGAGGCACACCTTTTAGGATTAAACAATATTTCGGAGTTCAACGCTCTTGACCAACTAACTCTTTCCATTCCGATGAGGAAGAATATACAGTTTACATCTGCAGGGCGTCGTCACGCGATAAAATGCTAAATAAATTACCGTAGCACAGGCAATGGAGCCAACAAAGATTTAAATTGGTAAATGCCTACAACTCCTCATTCCACGCTGCTGAAACGAGCTAAGGGGATCATTGAGCAGTCTCGGGTGATCCAGTTCTCACCTCTTAATTTTCGGAAAGGACTTATGTGTAAAAGGTCTTCTACTGCAGAGGTTCGGTCGTTTACTTTTTGCCTGACAAGTAGTTTTCTGAGTACTCTCCTTTCCATATTCTTTTTTTTTTTTTATTGCATCAGCAAAGTTCTACTTTCCCGTTCTCTATTTACATCTGAGAAAACACTTACTTCTCATTCGGTTCATTCAGATAAAAAGGCTAAAAGGTTGGATTAATGAACTTGCACCTACAGTAGACAACCCTTGCCGAAACTATCCACTGAAACACTTCCTGGCTTCAAAAGCATATTGATTTACATTCAGAATTTAAATATTCTTGTTCTCTCGCCCCGAGTCTCTCATTTTGCAGGTTCCCATGGGATGCGGCTTGATCTATATCTGCTAATATTTCTTTTATGAATATTAAAGCTACAAGTGAATCATTTCCAGCTATCTGCTACTGATATTTGCAGTAAGAGATCAACCCTCATATCAACATCTGCTTTCTGTCTTGGTCGAGACAGAAGGCCGCCCGCATTGAGCTTGGATCGGTCCAAGCACTTTTTCCTTGCCACTCTTGCCAAGCACTTGTTCATGGGAGAATGTCGTATTTCCGTAAATCGTTTTAAAGAGTGTGGTCAAGACCTGCTCCACATGGAAAGTGTCATGAGGCAACCTGTGATTGGGCGCTAGATAAATACAATTTGACTTGACCTGACTGTTTGCTTGATTCTCCGTAACCGTGGCATATATTATGAGAGTGAATGGTCCACAAGCATTTGAACATCTACATGGAGCTTCAACGTTTGCTACGTTAGCACCATTACTGCTGCTCTGAAGAAATCAACACATCTGACAGATCATTTTCGTCGCGATATGAAACTAGATAATATCAGAATTCTAAAACTTGATTGATTTTTGAAGATCCAACCCAGTGACTGAGCCTTGTTGGGTGGCGGGTTTCATTCATTTAAAGCGCTTCTGCTGAGGGGGAAGAAGACAAAAAGAAGTTATAGTCGCATTTGAATTCCCAATTGGTTTTTACAATTTACCGTCTCTGTTTTTCATATTTAATGCATCTTGAGCTTCTGGTTCACTACCGCTGGCCCTGACCCAAATGTCAAAAGTTCTTCTTATCATCCGATAGTGCTACTTTTGTGAGGTTTCTACAAAACAGTATTTCAGCTGTACAATGATTTTAAGGAGATCGCAAAAGCGACTGCATGTCACTGCACTCGACACATCCCTGGGTGCTGAATATATATTTTAACAGCTCTCTCCAGAGAACTAACGTGAAGTTTGGATTGGTCCATTTGACAGTTCAAAGCTAGTGAGTGTTCATTCTGATCATTCTTTCACTGAACATGGAACTTGTTGAGGGTGGCCTCGTCCATGTTGCTCTTTGTGGTCACAGTTGGATAATTGTCCATCATATTAAATTCCTCCGCCTCGCTCCAAGGTGTTGTCCAAATTGTTGTTGTATGCGGAAAATTTTGGAACTGACCCCGCTTGCTTACCCCACCTATTCCATGAATATGCTTGATTTGGAAAATGCTGGCAACCTTCCCTTGTTACAATTTGCAGAATCACATCTCCCTTTTCAATTTAGTCCAGATTTATATCTGAGTACAATTATAATCAATCACTATCTGATGTTTTTGGCTTATTCCATTCCCCTTATCTTGGCGATCAGGAAGAGCAAGTGCAAAGGCATTAAAAGACTTTCAGAATGTGACAAGGATGGGGTCGTTTCTTTTGAATCTAAATATCTGTAAGTGTCTCCTTTTACTCTACCTCTCAAGCTTCGATACAAAAGAGAACATGGGACGTTCGTTCGAACGTTAGTGGAGCTCTTCTATCAGCGTCGGTCTGCAGGACTCTTTATGCCTTCTTCTGTTTATGCTATCTAGTCACTGAACACAACGGCGCTCCTTGTTTTGGTCTGCAGATCCTTCAGATCATTCAGGATTCATGGTTTATATTGGTTGTTGACATGGTTGTTGTGGGTGGCTTCCTGTCTTCCTCCTTACAGTCCTGACGTCTAAAGATTTAGTTTGGAATCTTGGAGTTGCAGTTTTGTTCTTAGGGCTTGGACAAGGTCGTGCCCTTGTATGTTTAACAGGTTCAGAGGTACCAGAAGTATTCGGTCAGGTCTTCTCCCCCAGCGCCCGTTGCCCCGTGCACATGGTCCATTTTTCATTCTTATAATTCTGAATGTCATCAACTTATAAATAATAAAACTCTGGTTGGTTGCATTCGGCCATGCTCTGTCCAAGTTTTCATCGTATGGAACCCTTATGCCAAACTAGGGCAGAAAAAAATCCACATATTGGGGAATACGTGGTTAAAGCAGAGCATGTTCTTTTTTTGCAAGAAAACCAGTTGATTTCATCAGCACAAATGATGGTTAGCGACTGCTTACTCCAACTAGCTGTGTTTATAAGCAGCGGCGACAGTGATGAAAAAGAAGAAGCTGCAAGGTCAGATCGTCTAACACGCTGTACCTCATTTCTTGTGCAGGCTCTTAGGATGCAAAGGGGATGTTTGATATCTTGCAAAGGCCAGAGGTATGACTTATTGTGTATAGGAATGTGCATCAAATGAAATATGATCCAACTGCTAGCAGCCAAGAGAGTTGCCGGGGAAAAGATTTTCTCTCTACGGGTATTTCTCTGATATTTCTGCATCTTTTCTTCTATTGTACCAAACGTGTACCACTGACTGTTCCACGTGAGCTGTGAAATAAAACTTTTAATTTATGAGCGTTCCCTTTATGCTCTGCGTTTCACCTGATCCGTCTGGTAGGGTAGATTTGAAGGTCAGGGGATGAAGCCGAAGCTGACCAAAAGAACACCTGAACGTTAAGAGCAGCGTTGTTTACCCCAAGGGGATAGTACTTTTCTTCTGTCCCCGAGGTGTCTAATGCATACAAAGTTTCTCAATGTGCAAAGACCTATTCTTGTAATTACAAAAGGGTCAGAGGGATATCTTCACCTCTGCTGGGAACATCAATTTTCCTACGAGGGTATTTCAGCATTAACAACACATAACACCCTAGCTTGTTGTTTTCAGCTGCTAGTAAGGAAGGGGGAAAGTGCTGCAGAACTGGTTGCACAAGGCTGAATGGCCCTACAGTTATACTTCTGGCCTTCAGGGTGATGCCCCTTGTGGAGTTTGGCAGTATATCCAAAACGCAGGCCACGAGGTTTGAATTTATTATTTGCTTGCTATTCCATGTATATGAGTGTTTCCTTGTTGGGGTGCTTGTTCTTCCTGTTGTGTTGATTAATTGCGTTGGGAGTCGTCCCACAGGAAGTGGTGTATCGTGCACTTGGCAGACCATCTTGGACAAGACAGTCTTAATAGATTCTGCTTGAAATAACCCCTGACATTGTCTGGCTGCCCTTTTAATGATGCGTCGACTGGATGCTAACAATCCAAGATATATCTGATTGGAGCAGTTGGGAAATGTCAGTATATTTCAAGTGCTGTCTATGTATCTTCGGGTGTTTGGTTTAGCACCCGGACTAGAGTTTACTGTTGGATTATTCCCTCATTTTAATATTCTCCTGTTGTGCTTCTGGTTCGCCCATCAAGTGTAACCCATGTCCTGTCCCAGCTTAACTGTTAAATGATCAGGTCTCCTTCAATTGCAGTTGCGGCAATTTGTTTCCCCTCAAACTGCTGTAAAGCTCATTATTTGTTAGACTTCAATTTATAATTGATGGTTCTAGGGGTTTGGTCTTATGCAGCTTATCCGATGGAAAGGCTACCTAACATCCTGTCCAACGCTTTTCAGCTGCAAGCTTAGAGATTACCCATTCAAGCTCAGTTGGGTCATTTTGCTTGCTTCTTTACAACATTTCGCTAACATACATAGTGAGTTTTTCTGTTTTGTTATATAGCACTGCTAGAATCTTTTTCGGCAGTTCCCTTCAGGGGTTGTCACAGCGAATCGTCTTCCTCCTTGAAACCAAATCCTCTGTATCCTCTTTACTTGCGCTAACCTACATCATGTCCTCTTTACAATAAACTTCATTACCTCTCAAAGATTACAGCAATTATACCAAAAAAAATGTTGGACACCTTGTGAGTTTAATAAAAGTGTAAATGAACCACGAATGCAAATTATTTTCAACCCACATTGAAAGAAACCTAGTACGAGGAAAACATATTTGATGCTTGCATTCTGTTCCAAAAAGGCTCACACTGATCATAAATATGTATGTACTGTGTTAAACTATTAAAATTTAATAAATGTGCTGGTGGGGCGGCACAATGGTGCAGCGGTTAACGCTCCCTTCTCACAGCAACGAGGATCCTGGTGCAACTGGTCTCACAAGGAAGCGTTTCTGTGCGGAGTTTGGATGATTGTATGTCTGTGTGTGCATAGATCATGGATGAATGATTTTTTTTTTTTTTTTTGTCAATGTTTTCTATTGGATAAATAGATCAAAAACAAACAATAGAATAGAAAATTGTGAAATCTACAAAAAACGCAGAAAGCCTCTTCATCAAATTTCTCGATTTTTATTTCAGTAAGACATGATCAAAATATGTAGAGGGTTGTTGTGGCGTCTTGCGGTAACATTAGTCCGCATTTGATTTATTTAGCTTTAAAACTGGTGAAAAGCTTGCCTACCGTATTCATTTATATATTTTTTTCTCAAAACTGACCACTACAGTGTTGTGCAGTAAAAAAGAATGACGGAATTTATTGGATATTTATTCAATGTTCAAAACAGGTTCCAAGTCATTAAAATTTTACGATATGTAGACTGGTTGAATTTTTTTTCTTAGATAAATTGCACGCGATTTAATAAAGGTTCCATTGCCACAGGACCTTGCTCTTTCAGATATGGATATAATAGCAGGATTACAATGAATGTTATGAAATCAGCTCTTGTGGTATTTATATTGTGGTTCGCATAATGACAAAAATTATGTTGTAAAACATTCCCCCCCCCAAGTATAACCTTTACAGTTCATTAGTACCTTCATTTTAAGATCCTGGCAACAATCTGTTGCCACGACTGCAACAACTGAATATTGTTAGCGTGATCGCAATGTTTTTAGTTATCAATATAGGTGATTTTTGTTTTATTTTTTAATTTTGTTACTAATGCCTGAGGCCTGCTTGTTTGTGCTAATTCTCTGTGCTTGGAGGTTCTACCTGCATTATTATCAAATGAATTCTTTTACTAAAAGGTTTTATTTTGAACATGTCCAATCATTTTACAAAATTCACATTTCACTTTTTTTCACACATGCATTTCATTCTCAATTTTCAACAGATTTTTTTTATTCACATTTTTGTACAGTTTCAAAACAACGTTTAGTTATTATATCGTACACAAAAACAAACTGAACCCAATCAAAACAACAACCACCAAACACGACAGATTTTTTCGTCTTGACATTTAAATTACAGACCTGGATTAAACAGGTGCTCGTCATCCTCATAGTTAATAAAAGATGTGTTTTGTATTTTCTTTTAAACTGGATTCATCTTAAAGACCATTCTACAACCTAACCACTGAAACCAAAACACATGGCATTTTTAAAATTTTATTTCCCCTCTTAAATTATGTCCTCCTCCTCACTCTGCAAATTTATTTATCATCATCTTTTATTTATTGTTATTACGTCCGCGCGCAAACTGCTCCCCCCAAAAAATCTTCAAAAACCATGTTTGTTACCAACCGACTCCTTGTGTTTCTTTTGTGCCTGGGTAGTTTTTATCAGCTCATCGCTCCATGCCTCATTGACACAGGTCGATTTTATTCCCATCAAAATCTTCTTCTCATGGCAACTGGACTTGATAACTTCTCATCTGAGAGATTTCAAAATGGACGGTGGGGAGTTTCCGAATATGACCACCAGGGTTGGGGGCCGGTCTAAGCTATGATGGCTTGTAATACAAAAGGGAGAGTTGTTGTTTTGTCTGCACAAAAGAATGGCCCGACACAGGAGTGCCACCACTTCGAAACAGGACTCCGCAGTCTATTAACACCTGAAGGACAAGGGCCACTCCCTTGAAGACAGCAAGGTCTGAATTCTGGCGAGACAGATGGTTCGAGAAAGGACTCAAAGAAGCCATCTTTGTCAAAATGGAAAATCCGTCTCTGAACAGAGGAGGGAGCCTTAGGCACAACATTTTGCCTCCATACAATCCTGTATTGGGATCCATCCCAAGATAGAAAGGCTTACGCAGACCGGGCCTGTCTGCAAACCACCTGGAAAGATTCAACACCGGAACCAGAGGCCGGTGGTAACTTGCGCCTGAGCCCCAGTCTGTGTGATCCATTAGGTTTCGCTTCGTTGTTTCCCATTCTAAGAATTTAGCTACCCCTTTTCAAATTTTAATACAGATACGTCCTCAGAAGTTGTACCTTTGGTCCCATCTAACAACACCCCCATTCACACAACAAGCTCCTTCAACCCATTTTCTACTCAACTCTACCGTTTGCATAACAAGCCATCGTAACTTGGACTTATATTTGGAAACTCCCGACAGTCCATGTGAACCGAAGAGGTGAATCGTTGTCAAGGGAAGAAAATCAAGTCCACTTGCTATGAAGGTTTTGACAAGAATGCTTGGATGACTGGGGACCTCCACAGACATGTCAGTTTGCATGTGCATCAATATACAATGCTGTACTGGGATCAATACCAAGAAGGATAAGCACACGGATCAGGCCCATCTGCACCCTCCAAATAACCAGGAAAGATCCACCAACCCAGCCCCCGGTAACTTTCACCTCAGCCTGAGTCCATGTGATCCGAAAAGCTTTTCCTTCACACATTCCAGTCCAGGTAATCCCCAAAAGTTGCTCTTTTGTCCCAACCCAATGACACCTCCATCAGCATAACATCGACCTAGTTTCTCACAATCGATTCTTGTATTTACACAACAAGCCATCATAACCTAGACCCACCCGCAACCCTTGCAGTGATATTCGGAAACTCCCCACAGGTCACTAGAACTGAGGAAGCCTCTCGGATGAGGGGTGAAACTTTTCAAGTGAAGAAATTCAAGTCCATTTGCCATGACAAGAGGATTTCGACGAAGTATTCACCATGACCTGGACGACTGACAACCTCCACAGACATGTCGGTTTTATTGTTTGCCGTTGCTGTCTTAAGAAAGATGGCCGCCTTAAATTTCCAACATAGACCTTCTGCAGTCAGACGATGGCGGCAACAGCGGCTGCTGGACGTCCTCAACTGTCTTGGAGCCACGACAAAAGATACTGCAATGGTTAGCTTATAGTTACTGTAAGAATCATTTAGAAGTAAATCCACAGCTTCACGTATTCATTTCAGTTTTGGGTTGCGATTTGCGACACGTACGATCAATATCGGACTGCAACGCAGTTTATCGAGAAAGTCGCGCATTTACTCCCCCCCCCCCTCCTTCCCCCCCGAGAGGACCCTGGTTTTTCCGGCGGGGAAGGAGGGGGGACAAAATGAGGATGACGCGGTCAAAGTTGAAGACTCCGGTTGGATTGATGCTGACATTTGTGCACGTATTCAGGAGGCCAATTCACCGACGGCCCGCGCGGAGCTAATTAAAATGACATAAAAACTCGGCAGCTGAAATATTAAATATTAACTTGACTCCGACTCGCCACATCCATCATTTGATGGACACTATAATTAAGATAATGAAGTTTATATGTGTAAGTGGTTCTATTTAAAACATGCAGTCGGGGGAAGAGATTATTTTTAATGACGGTCTAATCTAATTCCTTATTGAAGGTTTCCGCTTCGTCATCATTTAAGTCGCTCCGTAAACTGTAAACTTAGACGACTTTCCCGTAATGAGCCTTTCCCATTCATATTTAATTTTCCGACAGATTTTAACAATGTTTAGTGTAACGTGAGATCAGGTTTGCAGACACACATGCGCGTCCATTTGTTATTTTCTTTTATTAACAGTCAGTTAGTTCATGTTGTATAGGCTTGGATATCTTTTAAAAAAAAAATTTATGTCTGTAACCTTCAGGACGTCAAAAGCGTAAATGTCTTTCACATAAACGCAGCCTCTCCCGTTCATTTGTCGTTAGTCTCTCTCCTGCCTTATCTCTCCTTCATAGTCCCATCCATTTACTATTCAGGCTTTTCACTTCCTGCCTGTTTCCATCCGTCTGTTCCTTTTCGCTCACACCCATCCCCTCCATAGTTTGCCCAAGGGCAAAACAAGAGTGTGGAAGTAGTGTTGTGGAGAAAGAGAGAGGGAGAGTAAATCAAGAATAGTACCGCCATCTCAAGTCTGATTTTTTTTATTTTATTTTTTTATCTTATTTTATTTTTTTTGAATGTCTATTGGGTATTATGGGTTTCTGTAACATATCTCTTTTGTGACTCTGAATTAAAACATTTGTCTCTGCCTTTGGTAAATTGCAAAAAAAAGAAAAAAAAAAAGAAAAAGATTGGCTTCATCGTAACATTTCACCGTGCCTCTGGGATAATGACCACCGAGGAGGACTTGAAACCGGTATTTGCGACTGATCCGCGCTCCGTCATCCAAAAATAGCCACGTTTGTGACGCTGAGAGTCTGTCGCCGCTGCTCCTTTGAGACGGTATCCAAAATAGCGCAGCCAAAATAATTGTAAGGTGTCATTTAACTGTCGGTTTCACCTTTCTTTGAGACTTTGTGTGCTTTATCCTGCAGTTTAAAAGTTTAGAGATAAATTGTGTGTGTATGTGTGTGGGGGGGGTCAAATAGTACATTACTGTAATTGATGGCGAGGATATAAACTCTGTGACTTCTGCCGTGTATTACACCCTCCCACCGTGCTCTTGGACCAGATGGGGGAAGTGATAAATAAACTTTATGTAAAGTATATAGACATGTTAGTGCATAAAGAAAACCATAAAAAGTAACGACCTTTATGGCGACCCGTGGGTGGGATTGATCACATAACCCTCGGATCCAAGACTTTTTAAGGTACCGCCACCTAAAACATGGAAAAAGCCAATAAGGCCTATAAGGCGATGTAGGCAAATGCTAAGGGTGGCGCCACAAAATCAGGGGAAAAAAGAAATAAAAATTATAATCCTTCTAATCGGTATATGTTCGCTCTCTGGCAAATTTATTCATGTGAAGTTTCTGTAAATCACCGATTGAATAAAATCTTGCCTGGGGCGCCATATTAGGTAGGGCTGGCTCTGGAGCAAGACTTGATCCCAGTATTTGATTTTCATCCCTAGTTATAATAATAATTAACGTACGATTTGTAAAGTTAATCCGATATTGTGTTGTCAAGCGTCTCTTTCTGTTCATATTCAACCGTGTTATTTTTAAACCGGTGAAAAGCCATTTTCGTGGTCGTATTTATAACTTATTTTATCATTTTAACCCTTTGTCATTTTTATTGTTTTAATTTCAGTCGCTACTTTTCAATCTGTATTTTGTGTATGATGTCCTTGAGTGTTGATTTAGGCACCTTCAGTAAATTTATCATTTTTATTACAAATAATATATAACAAAATAACAAACTCTGGGGTATCGATCTTTCATTGGGGTGTGAGTCGGTTTTGCCTCGTATGAAGTGTGTGTGTGTGTGTGTGTGTGTGTGTGTGTTTCACATAAAGCTGTTTTCCAAGGTGTTCATTTTTTGAACAAACAATGGCAATTTTCACAAAAGTGGGGAAATAATTGCTTCAACTATTAAATCTTTTTGAAAGGCTCCTTGGGGCCCTTGTGTTTGTCAGCTTCCTTCCAGTGGCCGCCTGGGGAACCAATTTTGGTCCCTTTTTTTTTTAAACACGAAACAATATGATATTGCAAACAAAATTCCAAAACCGGCAATGACAATCAGATGATTGACAAGGTGCTTGTTTTTCTAAAAATGATACAAACATTTTACTGTTACGTTCACAGGGCTTTTTATAGGACCTTGTGGATGAGAGGGTCGATGTGCGGGTCGAACCACCGATGCAACGGTTTATCTTTCAGAGCAGGGACTGGGAGGGGAAAAAAAAACGACAGACGGACCATCGCTCTCAGTAGGAGTCCAATTTCTGCTCACGATCCGTTTCATATTTTCTGCCTCGCTGCCGTATGTTATGAAAAATATACCCGTGGCTTTCTATTGTCGGGGAATTTGTTTTTGGACCTTTTGAGAAACTCCTTCCTGCATCCAGTCTTGATGACGCTAGTTGAGCAAACTTGGGTCCAACATACATCATGGCTTGCAAAATGAACCCCCCCTCTTCCTCTTCGTCCCCCTCCTCTGTTTCGATCCGTCCCGTCAGAACTCCGAAGTAGATTGGACGGAAATTGATAGCTTGCAGAGACCGTATCCCGCACCTGAGTGATGAGGCTCATATTGTGTTTGGGAAGGATAATGGAGGTAATAGAATATACATGAACTGATAATGTGGAAACACAGAGACAGATTTACAGAGGCAATCATTTAAATGGAGAGCGGGTGAGAATCCTGGGCGCGTGAAATAATTCTTTTGCCGTGGAACAATTTCTTGCTCGAGTGACCCGGTTGTTCCACAGACTGATTTAAATCTGATTTTCAGGTGACTGAGGAGGCGAGAGCGAATCGATGGCTCGTCGCAGTCTTCGGCCGAGTGACGCGCTAATGTGCGTTGGCTGACTCTTTTTTTTTTTTTTTTTTTTTTTTTTTTTTCCGCCTTGGAAAAGTGCCTGTAGAAGATGGAGACCGAGCAAAAAAAATAAAAATAAAAATATGGATGTTCACGCGTTCACAGGACCATAATCTTACATTAGTCTCCAATCGGATGACATGAGTGGTCTTGAAAAGGATGCTGACGGCGTAAATAATCCCCTATTAGCCTTGATAAGAGCTACGCTGGCTCATTCTTAAGAATGGGGGGGAGGGGATCAAAATAAATAAATAAAAGTTCTGAGAGGTTCTTTCACATGACGGGTAGGAAAAACAATCGCTTGGTAAAGGACTATGATTAGCTTATTATTCCCTTTCACAAAACACGACGGCAAGCTGTGTTATTTTTAAATTCCGGCTGTCGAGATAATGTAAGCCTTAAGCCCCCTTTTGCTTTCCTGATGGTACACGAATCACACAGCTTGTTCCGAAAGCATTATTACACGTTCCTAGCGGCGGCTAAGAACGCAATTACCCTTTTATCCTAATCTCCATTTATCTTTTGTTTCATTGTTTAGGTCAAGTGTTTAATTTGAATTTTATGCAATTGTATAATTGTACCATCGTGTTCTTGCATATGTATTATTGTATCCGCTTTCCAATGGTGGGTAATGGCTGAATTAATATTATATATTATTACTATTTTTCATTATTATACCTGAGTGCTTATAAATAAAATAGATGTTTGTGGATTCGGAATTTTTTGACAACCAAAGTGGCAGCATCATTTCTCTATCCCTAAAGACTCAACAATCAAGTGCTTGTACTTAATTTGCCGTCTTCTGTTACCAAAATAAGAGCAGAATTAATAGGATAATGCTGTTTGCGGGGGGGGGGGAATCCAGATAAGACCGGTTCATATTTGTCACATATCAGGATGATTAATGGAATTGTAGCCGAAGAGCAATTGGTTTTCACGGTTCGGTGCACAGTGGTGTTTAAACTGGAACAAAACTATCTTTGATCGTTTCATCCTGTGTTTTAAAATCAATTATTCATTCCTGGGGGGGGGCACAGCTGAATAACAAGCCAATTTTTATAATCGTCTTCTCAAATGGGCTATAAAAAAACAAAGCAAAGGCTCATGAAGATTCACCTCAGTCATATGTTTGCTATTATTATCTTTTCAGTTTTTTTTTTTTTTTTTTTTTTTTTGCACCTTCCAACCCCATTAGATTACATGCTTTTTATTTTTTGCCTTGGAAATTATGCTAAAGAGCGTTAAAAAATTTTTTTCCCTTT
>CAAKHD010005665.1:4214-16920 GCA_901007705.1 Fistularia tabacaria
GTGACTCCCCGCAAGAGACCCCGCAGAAGTTTTCGCACGTGGTCTTGTGTTTATTTCTGTGTGTGTGTGTGTGTGTGTGTGTGTGTGTGTGTGTGTGTGTGTGTGTGTGTGTGTGTCTGTGTGTGTGTGTGTGTGTGTGTTTGTGTGTGTGCATGCGCCTTAAAGTGTGTGAGAGATTCTGGGTTTGCCACTGCGTGCTCCCGGGCCTGTGTCTGAAGCGGTGTTCATGTGAGCTCAAACGTTTCCGGTCCTGGGATTCTCGCAGAGCAGATAATAAATGGTGTGAGAGAAAAAGACGAAAAAGACGGAGTCTGTTGCCAGACCTTCCCAGTCAATGAACCACGTGTCTCCACAGTCTGGCTGCCAACCACATAGTCTGAAAAGGGGTCACACCAACAAGAACGAATAGATGAGGTGACAGGGACCATGAATGAGAGACGTGATCTGGGGGAATGCAGGGATGGATGAAAAGATAATTGAAAGGACAGGAGAAATGTTTATCAAGAACTGAACTGATTGGTGGATGTTGGTGTTCTGAGATGGTGTAAAAATTGTTTGCCACCTATGTGCAGTTCAACACACGTGTCAAACCAACAGGTTTTGCTCAAAGTGTTATTTTGCATTTTTCTCCAGGATAATCATACCCAGGATCGCCCCTGGGTCTAACACAAAACACAAACTTACACAGACAGAGAGCGGTAACTGGAAAATATTTGCTGGATCACATAGGAAGAGCAACTAATTGTAATTTTTGAATGGCATGAAGTTGTAATGTGAGTTATTCCAGTTGAAGGTCAATCTCAATCCCCGATTTTTAACCTTCTAATTCGGCAGGAGGACTAGTTGTGGCAGTCATTGTAAAACATTGTATACATTTGTAACTCAAGAGGTAGAAACATATATCCCTGGAGGGTTGAATCTTTTTGAAAAAAGACAAGTGACTAAGAAACATGGGGAGCTAAGAAAACTGAAATAATATTCTTTTTAATATTAGGGGCTTCAGCTTGTTTGTCTTTCGGTCATTGATTTACTGGATCGGTACAAACATGTAATATACTGACCAGCTTTTTTCTCGTCTTGGTACATTCCGAATAGTGCGAAAGGTTGAAGAATTGGGATTCAACCATTCCATGAGCTATATATGTTACAAAACAAAATTCTGAAATTTGAGAGGTGAGCCTCGCATTTTTTCTACAGGCCAGTGAATCATCTACTGGGAAGATCTATCCATTTTGTTGCTGCCCCACATACAGCATATGTTCTTCATCCATGAAACGATGGTCTGGAATTTTAGAAATAATGCATGATAAAACTATTCTTTGAGCCACAGACAACATTTTGCAATTTTACCAATATGAAACATATTGACCCTTTTGTTTATATTGGCTGTAGACAGTCTGACTGTCTTTCACATAAGAGACATAGGGAGCGGCTCCAGTCAAGAACTAGCCTGAAGTGGAAGGAAACTCCACTTGGAATAGACTGATGTTTGTATATCACTACCTTTCATGTCAAAGAGACTGTCCCAGTTGCAGAAAAGGCAAATATCACATGATGTGTGAAAAAGACTGGGACAAACTGATTCACTGTCCACTTCATGGGATTCTGAAGGGGTGTGTGTGTTATTTTTCTGTCTCCCTGGACAGATCATGTGACTAAACCCCTGTGCACAAATCTACTTCTACCTCTCCTAGCCCCCCCACCCCCTGTCTTTGCACAGTGACATCTTATCAGCATTTTTCCAAAGGCATTTGTCCCAAACACCAAAGTCAAGCTCGACTTTGCTGAAGGATTCTATCCTACAGTAGTTAAAAAAGCTGTAAGCGTAACCTTTGGTTTGCAAGACCGGTTAGGGAATCGAATGTTTCCTGGTTGCTGCTAGCGATATCACCCTGGAAATAAACCAGCTCAGGGTGTAGCCCACCTCCTACCCAATGTCGGCACTAATGTCAAAATACCCTGCTTGCGGGATAAAGGTTATGGACAACGGATTGATGGACACTGCAAATTAGTCTGTAGAGGTGAGCCCATATGACACAACGTGCCAAAATAATTGCAAACTCCTCAACATTGTATGATTTTGAAAATCATGGATCTGAATATCATCGATTATGTTTATTCTCGCTGTGTGAATATCTTGGTAACCTTTGTTTAGGACAGACAGCCCGGAGCCCTTTACAGCTCGACAAGGTCCCCACCCACACAGACACACAGACACGGACACATGCAGGCGCACACACACACGCACAAGCACGCACATAATGCAGTGCAGGAAGTGACATCATGTACTACTGGCTAAAATACAGGAAGCATGACAACAGTTTTTGTGGGACATGAGGGACACATCAGTTCTGTAATCCACCAGCTGCTGTTACAGATACCGCCGCCCCTGAGAATGAACACATACACACACACAGTGCATTACAATATAATGGAAAGGTTTTATGAATCAAAATGAGTATTTCACTTTTTTAATTATTTTTAAAAGATGAAATAGATTGAGTTTGTTCCCTTAAAAATCTTTGAACTTTGAACTTTCATTAGAAAAGAAAAATGAGAAACGTTTACCACTAGCTACATCTCTCTCTGATGACTACTAACCTTCTGTTTGAAAGGATTCAATCCAAGTGTCTCTATGTTGCAAATTTGCTGATTTCTTGAACTTGATTTAATTACGTTCATAACGAGTAAATTCAATGTTATTAATCCTTCAGTTTATGATGCTATGGTTCAGAGCTCTGTGTAAATCTGGTTTGATTCAAGGGAAAGTTGTCCAATGTTCAGACGATGGGTTAACTTGTACCCTTTCATTTTCTTCAGGCTTTTCATGGCAGAGCTAATCACCGTATCCCACCTGAGACATCACTTTCCCTTCGTGGTGCAAACGCTGGAACAGATCATATCTCATTCAGGATTCTGCCAGAAGTGCTGCATTATGTTTCAGAAACATCACAAAGAGACAAGCCTGATTCACTTGAAGTGTATAGCATTTCATATTCATTTTTAAGCCATTTCAAATTCAAAGAGCCATTTTTAATGGCTCTTTGAATTTGCGGAGAGCATATCCAAAGTGGAAGTCAGATACAAGGGCAACTTTGATTTTCAAAATTGAAACACAGAGCAGATGCTCTGTCATATGCAACATCCCTTAATCTGTGTTTTATTCTCTATAACAACAGGGTTGTGGTATTGAGGGGTCAAATCAGAGTCTCTGCAAACCAATGGCTCCGCCAGGATTGTCCCACACTGAACATACTGTATAGTAAATCCATTGTGCATTCAGGCCTTGGCTCTTACTGATATTCTTTAATTCAGTAAACTAGAACAGGCAAACAGTATCAAATAACGTATCCTGGACAGGAGTCGGGGTGAACAAAATATGATCAACTTTCTCAGGAGAATAATATCATGGCAGGGAAGTCAACCAAAGGTAAAAGGTAAAAACAAACATTGACGGTTTATTCTAAAATGACGAAGAACTTTTTTTTTCTTCAGTCCTTGTTTTTTGTTTTTTTTCTTACTCTGTTTTGTCTGTTTTCTTAAATGTTTGTTATTCTTGTCATCCTTACTCCTGCTGACTCACAGCAACAAACTATGCAAAGTAATGTCATGCTACAGTGCAATGTAAACTACACTGATGACAATAACAAAAACATGTAAAAAAAAAATGACAAAGACACGGATGACACACTTACATAATACATTAAGTGAAATAAAACCTGTTTGTTGGTACAGCCAGTGCCATTGAGATCTGGAGAAGCAAAATGTCATATTCTCTGAACAGCCCGCACAGCTGTTTTAAAGCAGACCATAGGCTGTATAGATGCATCAATAATCAGTTATGCTGTTTGAGGGCTTGTAAGTCCAGTAACTAATCTGCACAAGATTATCAAGATTAAATAAAATGTGGCTAGAGCAAATTCCACATTGCACTCGAATGTGTGTAGAATGTATATGTATGTGTGAGTGGAAAAATTCTAACAGATTTTTCTTAATTAATTGTTGCATTTTTTGTGTCCAGTAATTTTCTTGGGATTTTTTTTTCCAGGAAAGGTATTTGTTTTTGATTTTTCAACATTTTTTGTATGCTATTGTATCATCAGTGTTATCATTAACAAACTATGTATTTTTATTTATTTTCTTTTTTTAGAATTTTCACACCTAGACCGATGCAGATACAAATACTGTTGGCTTGCTGCTGGGAGTAACTGATGCTCATCCGTTGCGAATGACTAAAGGTAAAGCTGAAGGTTTTGTAAAAACTGCCATCAAGGCTTGCAGTTGGCCTGTTTCGTTTGATTGCATCCGTATCTGCCCAGATTTGGTGCATCTGTGTGTTTTCTTTCTCCATTAATGTGTGTTTCAAATTTGTTTTAGTGGACACAATCGGTTTGGGTGAAACTGGTGATTGCGTTCAAGGTTTCCAGATATTTATGGCTCCATGCCGCCCACGCTTCCCTGCATTCCTACTGGATCAGTCTGCCACTGTCTCACACGCAGACACACTCTTCCTCTAACTTTTATCCCTCCCTCCTCGCCGATTTGGAGCTCTTCCTTGTGTTTCTCTTCTTCCTCTGTTAATCACACACATGCGCTCTCTTTTGGCATGAGTGCCTCCTCTTGCGTCTTTCTCTGTTCCCCTTTAATTTTGGGTCTTTCTCGCTTCCTTATTTTCCCTGTGTCTCTGTGTCTTTGTCTCTCCACTTTGTCTCGCTCCCACACTCTCGCACACACACAACAAACACACCGCCATTAACTGCATTTCAACCCGTAATGCCGTGCCTCCGGAGAACTATGCATCAATAACCACAACTGTACTCACACAAACACCACACACACGGAAACAGGCACAGAGAAGAGCCCACTGTCGCCGAAACAGCATGCTACCAAATATTCATGAGAATCGCTCAAAAGCTACAAAGCAAATATGTGTGGTTAACACCAAGCATTACATAGTGGCTCTTGAATAATTGCACGGATGTCAAACATTGATTTTCATGGAGTCTCATCCTGTCAAGTGACTTTTTGTGTCTCCGTCTTTCCATTTTACCATAGTCTCTCATTATATCCCCCTGCATACATGCAATAACACTTCATAGATTAAAACAAAATGGGCACCTGAACACCGTAGGAGACGTGTTCCAGTTTATTAGAAAGATTGCAAGGCCGTTGTGCCCGCAGTGACAGCCAACAAAGCCTTTCCTGTGCCTGTGAAACCGTGAGCTTCGTCTATTTCCATCTCCAGTGATAACAAACATTGTAAAGCACCCGATACAAACATAAACATGGCGAATATTCCTGAATCAGCTGCATGTTTTCACATGGCACGTCTCAAATACCACGAGGCCCTCAACAAATAACTAAAATAGCACACTTTCTGCAATAAAAACATTTCCATAAGTTAAACCTACACTATTAGAAAGCGGACGGCCATTTACGCAACAAATACTCGCTCTCGTGGAAAAAAAATGCATTCCGGCAGAGGGTATTTTTGGCACGTCTTCATAACTGTTGAACAGATGCGGCATTAAGTTGACACATTCTTCTTATAAGCGCAATACCAATAAACACTCAAAAGGTCTGGTTTCACCAAAGTGCCAGCCCATTGCTTCCTGTTGAGACTGTGGTCCCGTTTCCTGTTAACTATGAACAATTTCCTGGTGACTGAGTGTCAGATAGAAAGCTCACTTTACTGTATGCTGACATTTATTGAAGTGTTATGGAAGTGTTTGGGGAAATGTATTCCTTTACGCGGGTAGGAAGGGCTGAATAGACCCAGCAAATCCTAGGAAATTGTCATAGTTATGGTTAAGGTTAGACAAATATTTTCTCCAGGGTTAACCGAAGAGGCGCCAACTGGAATCACTGATGTTAAAGTTAGTTTTTGCTCCCTTTCATTTACATTGATATCTGTCTTTTGTGTCAACTGAAACATCACACTCCTTCTGCTTGTTTTTCAATTTTAGAGGATTCTGTCTTTTTCTTTTTCATAACCTAAATCTATTTGTTGTGACCATGATTTGTGACCTCCTTTTCTTTTTTCTAACAAAATCTACATACCTCTGCTTGCTGTAGTTGTGCGTGCATGTGTCTGATTATTATGGAGTTTCTTGTTGATCTTAATGCTAATTTTACCTCCATTGAGGTGGTTGGATAATCTTCTTGTTTACAATTCTTGTAGTCAGAAAGTTCTTCTGTTTTCCTCTCTTAGACTCCACGGCAGTGACATTACCATATTGTAGTAATTACCAGCACCAACACTATATGGACCCCTTTGTGTGTATCATCTTGGCATACTTTGGTCCTGGACACATCAACTGCAGTGGGAACAACCACAGTCAGATTTTAGTGCTTTGACAAGTGTTTACTTGTAAACAGAGTTTGTCGCCTTGATGGGCACGCAAGTCTGTCACAAAAGGTTAGGGTCTCTAGTTGAGAGGGTAATGAAGTCTGAGGCTGAAGATGTATACAAATCAAGCATAGAGAAGACATGAGAGGTAGGAAATAGGCCACTTCCCTTCCCTGGCCCAATTTGAAGTGCAGAACAGGTCAAAGGTATGTTCCCCCCTGATCAATGAGCTCCTCTTGCCTCGTTTATCCTTTATGACAAAGCATCTCGGTTGCGTGGCATGGTTTTACGGGTTGATAGCCGTAGCTGAAAAGATTAAATTAAATAATGACCCATCCAGGAAAATTTGCAAATAAACTAGTGCAGGTGTCTACAATGTTATTCAGGCCAAAGGACCCCGAACTGACGGAGAGATGGAGCAGTCACCCTCAAATATATATATTGTGTAAAATTGCGTTTTGTATTACACTGAGCCTAGTGCCTTGTATAAATATATTTTGTTGTCAATACTAACTTTTAACAAATCATACACATGTTGATGTTCTTTTGTATGTTTGATTATGTCAATGTATATATGGATACATTTAAATTTGTTGAAAAAAAATTGGAGAAAATTTTAAAAAAGAAAATTGCCTTATTCCAACCCCAAATTCCACCAAGGACACCATAGGAGTCGGGGACCCCCTGTTGAAGACATGTGTACCAGGCAAACCTTTGTGAATGTGAAAATCAAGACAGGTTTTTATGTATGAGTTCAATATTCTTTACGTAGAACATCTTTTGAAATGTCATTACCTGGATTGGAATATATGAGGAAGGGTTACTGCAGCAATGTGCTCAGTGTTGTTTTCAAAATAAAACCGAGCATTTCAGTGTAGGACACATGACTGCAGCTATGATATGGTATCAGGTTCGACATTCAGTGGGGAAGATTATTTACAGCACGGACAACAGGTTCCTCTTTGCCATTGAAAGAACATGAAGTAAACAAAATAAATTGTATTCACTCTTAAGTGGGTGCAGCACAGCAAACAAGGAGTGACAGAAATAAATGTAATTTGTAAAAGATCAAAAGATAAAAAAAATAACTAAATGAAGCTTCTGATCCATAGTTTGCTCCTGAAACACCTCTGTAATGATAAGATGCCACACAAAGATGGAATAAAGCCATGGAACAGACCAAAAGTATTGTAGACAGCTTCAGTGGAAAAGGAACTATGGAAACATTAACATGTTGCCCAACAAAATTCTGAAGTGCAAAATTTTATTTATGGCTCAAGTTACAAAGAGATGACTTTGTAAAGTTTGTAAAGTATGACTTTGTTTGACAGGCACATGATCCCACTGATGCAGACAGTCTGTCTTACTCCCATCAAACACAACAATTTTTTTTTTTACTTAATGTGTGTGTGTGTCTGTGTGTGTGCGTGTGTTTGTGTGTGCGTGTGCGAGCGCATGCGCGTGTGTGACTACACGTGTTTGTGTGTTTACGCACACGGATCCATGTGTGGTTGCTTGCCTGTAAGTTTGTCTTTGTGTGTCATCCTTTCCAGCCATATCCCCTCCTTCGCTCTCTTTTAGTCAAAGGCCTGGGAAGCAGTCGTGGGGGGGATCTCTCACAGGCCCTGCATGTGTGTGTCTGTGTGTGTGTGTGTGTGGTTGTGTGTGTGTATGTATGTGTGTGTGTGTGCGTCTAGCAGACAGCTGTGTGGATGGCCGGCAGCAGCCGTTACAGCAAGGACACACACACACACAGCCGTCCCATCTCAGCATCTCCCTCCCTCCCTCCTCCTCAATACACTCATCACTTCTTGTCAGTAGAGAGAGATGTCAGCTGGACAGAGGAAGAAAAGTGTGTGTGTGTGTTTTTGTGTGTGTGTCTGAGTGAGTGAGTGTAGGAGGTCTAACCTCCAGACGGCAAGCGATGACCTCTTTACCATTGTGTGTGTGCGTGTGTGTTTTGTGTGTGTGCATGTGTTTTGTGTTTGTGTGTGTGTGTGTGTGTGTGTGTGTGTGTGTGTGTGTGTGTGTGTGTGTGTGTGCGTGCGTGTGTGTGTGCGTGCGTGCATGCTGGCTGAGACACGGCCGCATTACGCGGTTGACTAAGTGTTCATGTACCATGTACCATCTTGAGAATGTCAGCATTTGTTGAGCATGTGCATGTGTGTTTGTGTGTCTACACCAGTGTGTGCATTATCATTCCAAACCAAACAATTTGCAAAGATGTTTTAGCAGGAGTACAACGTGAGAAAAATCAAAAACTGATTTTTTTTTATCGACTTTTTAAACTGTTCTTGAAAACAACATTTGGTCAGATGATGTTACAGACTTTAAGTTAAACATTATCTAGTTTTTATGCACTTTTAGTGTGCGTGTTACCATTTTCTAATTTCTTTAAACCAGGCTCTAATCTTTTTTTCTCCAACTTGACACTTTTATTATTTGTTCACCCTGCAGGGTGCAGGATCATGAAACTGTTTTCTGTCATGTCAGTCAGGCCCCATCCTGACTTGGAGGTCAAGTCAGATTTTTCTTCCCCCTGTAGGAAGGGCTTTAATTATCTGCTGATCATCGAATACTCGAGGACAGCCTAAAAATAAGATAGAAGTTAGTAAAGAAATAAACAAAAAAAGCTCTGAGATGATGTTATCCTTGTTGAAAAGTTCAAGAGGCAAGCATTTTTCTGAATGTTGTTCACCAGGATACCGAAATTGTGAAACTGACACTTTGCCTCATCATGAATTTGATGTTGAACACAGACGACTGTTCTCATTGATATAGTGTGTTTATGTTTATGTTTATCACTGCCCAAAATCTGATTTTGGGGTGCAATTCAGGCTTTGTGAATTTTCCAGCAGTCCAAACATCCTCACCACAATGAACTGTTCTGCAGCAGCTGGTTGCACAAGGTCATTTATACTTTTCATCTGCTTCTTGAAGTTTAAGTTTCACCACGTTATTGTTTAAGATTTTGTATTCTTGAAAAACTGTATTTCCCTCCTTTGGTTCAGCAAATGTCATTTTAAGAGCCATAATGATTTACCATATGTTATTTCGAGGCACAGGCAGGAAGCGGTGTGAGGGTCTGGGGGTACAGGGGACAGCGGGAAGAGCGTGACCCCAGTGTTAGTGTTTGTTCGGCCGCAGGGACCCAAAGAAAACAAGACCATCAGAGAAGCTTTTGACTGCGAGGCTCCGAATGTGGACCCACAGACCAAATAAACAGCAATCAGTGCTGCGCTAACCTCTTTTGTAACAAAACACAAAACACATACAGCAAAGCTCAAGAGTGAAAATGATGAAATCACAGCCGCAAGACACAAAGTGCAGGCAGACAAACAAACACACACGCACACACACACAGAGGCATGTTTTTCGTGACAGAAATACTGAGCAAGCAGGGAGAAAGCTAACCACACCGCACTAGCATTTTAAATGCAAACAATGGTAATATAATTATCATAATTACCAATCATTAATGCATCAGGACTGGTATTAAATTGTAAAAATGCATGTGATGTACAATAGTAAAATTGCCAAATGCCAATTAAAAAAATAATAATAATCCAGTGCTTGAACATAGTTTAATATTGTTTGATGATGGGAGCATTTTTAAGTCTGGATTGTTTCAATGTTGTGGACAGACACTGTCTGTCCCAAATTCAAAACAGATTCAGTGAGATTCTTGAAGCACAAGCCCCAACTCTATAAATAAAACAATAATTATGTATTATTTATGTATTTTTTTCCAAATATACTTTGTAGAATATCTGACATTTCATATATTTAGATGTTGGTGTCCCTACACTTTAGTTGGATAGTCCAGTTGCGTAGCTACGCATTTAACAACAATGTGTCGGAGGGACTTAAGTTGTAAAGCAAGCAAATCAGAATAATGTATTTTTTATTGTGATTTTAAAAAGTGGAAATGGAATATATTGTTATGTATTTCGGGATGATTTGGTTTGAAGAGGCAATATTTATTTAATGAGGTTCAGATGTACTTTGAATTTTCTTTCTACCCGTGGACACAATTTGACTCACCTGATATCTGTCCTTGTTATCATCAAAGCAGCTGCAGTTGAAACAACAGATGCAGCATTTGGACGGATCCTCTTATCAAGCACTTAAATAGAAAGGTAGCGCAGCTCTCACAATACAGGATTAGCATTTTTTTAGAGAAACATTTTCCCTCAAATGTGTCCTGCCATTTCTGGTGTCAGAAAAAAAATAAGAACACTGGGCTGCAATTTACCATCGTCACAGTGCGTGCGTGCGCGCGCACACACACACGTACGTCCCAAAGTAAACAAGCCGGGGAAGTCTGCCTAATTAATGCTTTGAATCTGGCATTTGAATGATGTCATGACAACACTGAAGTCATGGTGAGTGTGTGACTTCCCACAAACCTCAGCTTGACTTTTTTTGTGAGCTCAAAGCGTCCACGCTGTTGCATTCAGTGTCACATTTTCTTCCATAATTGCATCAACCAGTGACACATCATTTCTCTTTAAATCAGATCATTTCATGCTTTTCAACTTGCAACTTGCAAAGCAGTAGCGCATATAATCTGTATACATTACGGTATTTTAATTATCATAATCAACCTCAAACCACTCGGTTTAAATTCCCATAAAGTCAAACCAATTTTTGAATTTCCACCATCTTTCCTCCAAAAGCGTAAAAAAAGGAAAGGAGGTGTTTCTCTAAATCTCAAAGCTTCAAATTCCAGAGCATTTCTGATTGGGCAGACTGAATAATCCAATAAACATAACATTGATGAGAGTTTTATTGATTTTATTAATTTTCTTTCTATTATTTGCACTACTATAATTCTACATATGATGAATAAAGCTCTTGCACACAGTTTTGTAAAGAACAAGAATTCACTGTGTATTCATTCAAATAGTAAGTCTGAGTCCTTAAGATAATTGTGTCTCAAAATGGCAATGTGCAAATCATCATGCTTCACGTCACATTACAGTAGATATCCCCTCCTCCTAAAGCAGACCTGGCACGCTTCATGAGAATAGTACGTTCTTGACTTTATTTTTTGTTTGTTTTCTATTTCAGTTGACCTCAAAGCATTTTTAAAGGGGTGTGCCACATTTCCACACAGGCCCCACGTACAGGGGAAGGATCAGACATCACAAGTCTCGACTAATAGATCAGATTGTTTCAAAATGTCTTTGCAAAGCCTCTGAGAGGGAACAGACGGAGGAAATAGAAAAAAAAATGGTCACAAGCTCCCTCTGTGATTGAATAAGCACAAGGAGGGATTGGTTTTGTAGCTGCAGATATGACTGAAGTGGTTGCATCTAAATAGGCTGAGCAGACAGACAGCAGAAGTTTGGCCAGTGAGAAAACGCTAAGAAGAATAGCAGATGCTGAAGATGAAAGAGCGGCGAGTCCCTCACTGGAGGCGTCTGTCTCACAGATACGCGTGTGCATGTGCACGCGTGCACACAGATGCAGAAACAACCCCTTCTCATGTGTCTTATACTCTCTTTAAACTCTGCTCTTTTCCTTTTTTTATGCTTCAATGTAAAGTATATTAGATGGGACGAGACAATGCCTGGACCCGGCCAGAGCATTTAAAGGTCAGTAAGCATAAATATACCATAGACTGGAAGACTAGACAAGAAGACAAGAATAAAAGAAGAAAAGAATCCAAGTCCTAGATTCAGCAACTAAAACATTTGGTTGTTTTGACGATATGACGACAATTTGGCCCATATGAATCATTTCTAAACCAGGATGCTTGTCAGATGCGGAACAGGGAAATCAATCTTTATTCCTTGAAATATAACTGTCATTCTGTTTTGCTCTGCAGATTTTGGATTTATATTTTATTTGTGTATTTATTGGAATTTTGATGACATGTTGAGGGTTGAGTTTGCTTGTGGCCTGTCCCCAATTGTTTTCCCCGTTGTCTGGGTGTGTGTGAGTGTGTTTTTGTGCGTAACGGCTAATGAAGGGTTCCCGGATTTGCTTTGAAGTATTTATGCTCCGCGGTCACTTCCTGTTTTATTTTGTGATCCTGCTATCCATCTCTAATTTCCTTTCCGTGGATTGTCCTCACCTGTCAGTTGTCATACGGCCTGGTTCATCTGATTCTGACCAATAAGCTTCCTGCCTGCCATCACGTTGCTCACCTGTCACGTGTTGTCAAGTCGGTGGTTCACCTCGCTGTTTAATTCTGACGGACGTCTCAGTATGACGTCCTTCCTGTTGTTTCCTCAGTGTTCTCAACAGCCGCGTGGTCATACATCCTGCTGTCCCTCCCCCTCCCCCCCCCCCCCCTCCCTCTGTCCCTATATTCTCATATTTTTTTATTGTCTTTTATACATATATGTT
>CAAKHD010005665.1:16940-39031 GCA_901007705.1 Fistularia tabacaria
AGTCGGTGGTTCACCTCGCTGTTTAATTCTGACGGACGTCTCAGTATGACGTCCTTCCTGTTGTTTCCTCAGTGTTCTCAACAGCCGCGTGGTCATACATCCTGCTGTCCCCCCCCCCACCCCCCCCAGATTTTTCTTTTGAAGCTTAGATTTCATCTTTTTTTCAGGCACATCAGCAAATCTTGTTTTTCTTTTTCTCCTTGGTTGTGGTTCATATTAGAATATCGGTTGATGCTCCCGCCGGCCTGTTAAGAGCTTAATTCAAGGCTTCCATCAGGACAGACTCCTCCTGGTGTTGTCCCCTCTTTTTTAGTTTTATTATTATTTTTTCAATTGGTTTTTACATGAGTGTCCCATTTAAATATATCTATATAAAATAAATATATCTGTCCAATGATATCTTCGTAAATGCAGCAAACCATGCTAAAATACAGCAATCAGTCATGAAAAGCATTGTGAACATGTAAACATCAAAAACAGTTTGTAGAATTCAAAATACCAAAAATTAAGGCCTAGCATTAAGTGTTATGTCTCTTGAGAAGCATAGATTACGATAAATAGATTAAGCATTTACTCGGATAGTGTTGGATAAATGGAGCAAGTTAAAATTGTCAAAGACAATCAAGTGGATCTAAAATGAAAAATAAGGAAAATAAAAATCTTGTTCTCATAATTCTAAGTAAATTAATATATATTGGCATTTTATGAATGAATGAGTATTGTTTAATGGCTGTTACTAGCTTTATGAATAACAACATATTGTAAACATGCTCATTTCCATGTTTTAAATAGAGCCTGAAGACTCCGTTTAGTAGGACATTTACATTGTTCTATAACACAATGATTGTTAAATATTTAAAGTCCAAATATGTGAAAATAAGGAACAGGAAGGAACATCTCAGGTTGTTGTTTTTTTTCAAAGGAAATTCAAGTCTAGGATTTTGATTTGTATTCGTTTTTTTTTCTCAAAGTTAGCCGACATAAAAAGATGAAGTTGTTTAAGGTGAACGTTTCCTCCCCCAACGTCTTCTGTCATTCCTGCCCGAGACAGGCTAGCAGACAGACCAGCAGTGGGATCTACCATTTCCGCTGGTGTGTCTCCTGTCGCGGTCGCTACACGAACACACACACACACACACACACACATACATAAATACAGCTACACACCACGGGTCCCCTCTGGAGAGATCAATTTCACGGGATCACACGGCGAGCTCTGGTTCCCAGGCGCTCCTCACGCGCTCTGCAGACGTAGATGATTCCTTCACACAACCTGACTGCTGACCCTTCATCATTACCGGGGTCAGAGGACCAGCAACCCCTTGCTGCTATCGGGGAGGGGGGCTGCTCTTTCCCAAAACTAAAGAAAATGTGAGCGGAGGCCCATTTAGTCCTCTCTTCTTTTTTTTTTCCCCCGAAGGCCAAAATGTCAAACGTTAAAACATGTTTCAACTGTTAGGGCTCGTTATCGAATTAGTGAGTGAAGGTGACAGATTAGACGTTTGTGTGCATTTGGAGAGAATGTGTCTGTGTTTGTGTATGTGTGTGTGTGTGTGCGCGCGTGTGTGTGTGTGTGTGTGTGTGTGTGTGCGTGTGTGTGTGTGTGCATGTGTGAATGTCTGCTTCCATTGGAGTGTGTCTGTGTGTGTGTGTGTGTGTGTGTGTGAGTGTGTTTGTGTGTGTGTGTGCGTGTGTGCATGTGTGTGTGTGCGTGTGTGAATGTCTGCTTCCATTGGAGTGCGTGTTTGTGTGTGTGTGTGTGTGTTTGTGTGTGTGTGCATGTGCGCCCCTGTGACATGCGTGAAACCAGTGTTTTTCAAACACTCTCGCCAGACACAAAGACCGTACCAGAGAATCAACATTGAACTGTTATTTAAGAGTTATTGTGCGTGTCTGCGTGTCTGTAGATTACCTCTGCACATCTGCCACTCTCGTTCAATACGCTCTTTATTAACACGGTGTGAAAGCTGGATAGAGCCGGCCGGGGCACAAGGCCAATTTGAAAGTGTGACTGGGTCAAACTCAAGCCGAATAATTACCTCAAACTGAGATGAAAGTTAAATAACAACCTTTGTTCTCAGTCACTTTCTCTTACTACAGTGACCACCCACTAGGAGTTTCGCTGACTCCAGACATGAGTCACACCCAATGCCCCCCACCCCCCCACCCCCCCGTCCCTCCCTGAAACCAGCACCAACTTCACTCCCAAGATTTGAGTCTGACATCCCTGAACACGGCAGGATTGTCAGTCTTTTTTTTATTTTTTATTTTAAATCGAATCAATCCTGTAAACTAATTAAGTTGTCCCTCCACCCACCTGTTGAATTTAGATATCAAATGTACCAGACGGAGGATTAAGAAGGACCACTCAGAGATCAGAGAGCCAGAGTTGACGGGGGTGTGTTCAGGTTGTCAGAATTTCCTGTCACAAAAAAAAATCGCAGATGTGGTCCTTAAAGCGTACATCTGTCCGTTGGGCCGCTGAGCATGTCGCCGTCTGGGAGGTGCTGCAGATGTCTTGGCGTGAGATGGGTTCAAAAACAGCTTGTTTCTTTAAGTTATTATACAGCTGAGCTCAGCTAAGCACTTACCACTGTTTATGAATCCCTTCCTTTCAGTATTTCCAAGTGCTTTTTTTTTTCTCAAAGGGATTTATCATGAACGCGAATGGAGGATAGATGGCTTTTTCTTTCTCTTATATTGCATATGCTCATACAGCATCCCATGTATGACCATGAGGATTACAAAAGGCAAATGTTTTAAGTTTATAAATAGCGATGTTGTGTTCATTTGCTTAGCATAATAAATGGTAGGCTATTAGCTCTTTAGCCTTTAACAATTTTCATTAAAAAAAATTGACAAAAAATAATAATTTAACTTTATTTTTATTTTATATATTTATAGATGTTTGATCTGCTCTAGGATGCTATGCTACCCCATGTGCCCTCCAACTATCTATCGGGGGACAAATAATGTCCCTCTGATTCTGATTCTGATTAAAACAACTCAAACGCTTGTGTGTACCTGTTGTAAATCCTGGATTTACTCATTTACAAATGAGTTCAAGAAATTGTGAGATATGTACAAGTTAAAAAGTAGCTGGAACTACTTGCAGGAAAAATACTTCAGATGGAGGTGATTGTGCGCAGTTGAGTGTTCACTGCTGCTTCGTCCCTCAACAACATGTACTTTCAATTGGCCCCGCGGTGTATATGGGATTATAACTAATAAAAACTGCGGCATCACTGTTGACTGCCTGCTTTCAGTAACATTGTCAACATATAAGGATTAAAGCTATGTAAAGCTGAAAGTTTCATTTCAGTTAAATACATTTTGATTTCATCAAATTTTTTTAAACTATTCCGTTCACAAACCCCCAATAATAGCGGGAATTCCATTTTCCCTATCCCCAGTGGCACTCGTGCATTAAAAGGACTATTCTACGTAACCAAATTCAAGTATAATCTTGAATTAATCTAATATTTTACCCTCTGTAACCAAGAGACTATTTCATATCATTTTTATATAAGAGAAACACCCCTCTGGGGTTTCCCAGCATCCTTATTGGAAACCCCCCCAAAATAAATCACTCTTCGCTCTAAGGTTATCACACACCATAAAAACATCCAAAAAGAGTTGAGATCGATACATGGAAAATAAATGTAAAATGATTGGCAAATGAAACCCCAAATAACATGTAAATGCTTGCACTGTCTAAAATCACAAGTATCGGGGCATTTATTCTATTTTCACTTATTAGTCCCCTGAGCCGCATAATAGAAAAACACGGAGCCCTTTGGCTGCAGTTGTAATTCCCTGGCACACTGACAATGTCTGCTAGAGTACCTGAATAACATCCAGCTCTGGGTGGGGAGACCCTTAAAACTACAACAAAGCCCCCGCAGATCAGCTCGCGAAGAATGTAGATTGCAGGAATGCTAACTCCCGAATTATTTGCATCCCTGGTGTGGCTGGAAACCGAGGCAGGTGGAGGTTGGAGAAATCTGATGGAGACAGAAGCTTCTTCTCTGCGTACTGACTGTGAGGCTGAATGTCAAGGCTTACTTTGAGAGCATGATGAGATGTAATTATGACAACCTTGAGGAAATCTACAAAGTATATCGAATTGTTGTGGTTGGCATCGAAATTCGGCCAGTCAGTGCCAACTCAGGTTTTCCCTTCCAAATTGGTAGTGATTCTTGTTTCAGTTTAGTTGAAGATTCTTACAACTTCAGGACTTACCAGTTGAGAGCAGAAATGTTATGTTGATAAGGAGCATTGCGCAAAAGAAGTAAGGAAATTCCACCTCTCCTAATCCTCAAGTGACTTGGACATAGCAGATGACCACATCAGTCATTGCACCTCCTCAGGAAGTGTTT
The DNA here is from genome assembly GCA_901007705.1 of Fistularia tabacaria. NCBI lineage: Eukaryota > Metazoa > Chordata > Actinopteri > Syngnathiformes > Fistulariidae > Fistularia > Fistularia tabacaria. The sequence continues at coordinate 21,320 of CAAKHD010005665.1, forward strand.
TTCTTCTCCATCCTTTTCAATATAAACTGTTCAACCGTTGTCATCTCCTTTTTCGAAATTATTTGTGATAAACTTTGTTGCTCCAAAGCCGTTTGTTTTCAAAGTTGGGTTTGTAAACTTTGATGGAACTACTTCCGCGCCATGATGAAATCCCTGGATAGGCCTGGGTCCCTGGCTCACACGGTCAGAGTGGTGGCCCAGGAACCAAAGGTTCCTGGTTCCTTTCCCGATCTCCTCATCCTTGTCTGCCAATTTTTTTTTTTTTTTTTGCTTGACGTTGAACCCCTAACTACTCCCCGGGCGCCGCTCATGGCACATCCATAATGGATTAAACACCATGGCCAAACAACCAGAGCCTTTATCTCTTCTTTCCTGGGTCAATTACAAGCTGCATTGCATACCGGAGTCAGACGTCTTTGTTATTCCAGTCAGTCCATGTTGTGTGTGACACATACTGTAAACCTAAATCCTGCCCTATTATTCCCCTTTTTAAAGTCACATTTAATGGCCAGCAGGACTTAAAATAGTGCCGCTCTTTGAGGCTGTAAATGCTTTAGCAGATGTGACGACATGGTACCATATTCCCTAAGCACTGATGTCACACATACTGTGTTTAGAAATGTTTAAGAAGTAGAAGCATGTGTTTGTGTGTTTGTATGTGACAGCCAAAGGGAGGCGCTTCTACACTTCCCATGGGAGACAAGACAGAGATGAGTGTCACTGGGTCAACTTTGACACGTCCTTCACTTCCTCAATTCAAACACACCAGAGAGGAGAGGCCAGAAGAATAGGAGTCAAGAGGGGTGAAGGAGAAGACCCCCTCACAAAACTCACAGGGGAGCTGTCAGTGAGAGACAATGGAACCGCGTCCGAAACCCCCAGCCTCCAAAAGAACAATACTGGCATGTCTCCCCACTCTAACTCTCTCTCTCTCTCACAAACCAACACACAAACACACACACTCAGACTCATTAACAATGTCTCTCTCTCTCTCACCCCTGCTCTCCCTTATGGCACAATGGTGGGGTGTCACACGTCTCAAGCAGAATTAGCCTTCACTTCCTCTCCCTGTCAGGGGAAACAAAGTTAGCCTTCCTCAGAGCTCCACACATCTCTATTTATAAACAATAACAAGCCTCAGCATATTGTTTCGGAGCGGACGAACATCTGTCTGAGGCTAACCTGCAGACGCCTCAGCTCCGCGACTCACCATGAGAGACACGCCTTATGGAGTTTAGCCATCAATTTCTCAGAAGAGGCAAGTCCATCTCGCATCAAAAATAAGATTTGGTCGCATCGAATTTCGCACAAAGACACACAACGGGCCTCGTGTTTTTTGTTTTTCATGGTGGAAATATTGGGACTCTGGGATGATGTGGATGAGATGTGAAACGTCCTGCTCTTGTTCCCATCGAAGTTAGAGGTTCCTTGCATTGGTTTTCCTCACTTGAAACCTCAAAATAAAATGTAGTAAACCAGCCTTGATGCTCCATTTGCACCAGACATTTAAAGAAGTTACCTACATTATCTTTTGAAGCAAAATAAAATACAGATTTAATTGTTCCTCATATCCACGACACTTATATGCACTCATAATACAATGTCACATCTTCATTATATTATTTTACTATACTTTAAATACATTTTATTGATAGTATTTTGGTAATTTTTCCCAAGCAAGAAATTCAAATCCAAGTATTTTATTCATATTTCTGTACTTTTTAACCATGGAATTTCATCGCTCATGTGGGTAAATGTTATGAGTACTTCACCTGACCTTGTCAACACCTCATGTGGTAGTCAGTATTGCTGCATTTTAAGCAGTTACCAGTTTTTTGCAACTATGTTTGGTTAAGTTTGAATTCCGGCTCCTTAAATCAACATCATTTATCAACGTCACTTAACACCGCAGGCTAATGTAATTTAAACCTGTTGGAGGGATTGTGTGTACATGGGCATTTTGAAAACATGCACCCAAACACCATGACGTAAGAATAGTCAGCAGAAGATATCGAAGCACAAATAAAGGTTGCACCATGGTGAATTTTTGTTCAAATCCACAATAGACGTCTACACCAATTGCCTGTTAGGCAGAAAAATTGCAGCTTACTAATAAACTGAAACACAAAACCCTTTGTGGGCGTTACGGTGGTGCAGTGGTCAGCGCCTCAGCCTCACAGCACAAACGACCCTACTTCGATTCCAGCGGGACCTTTCTGTGAGGAGTTTGCATGTTGTCTGCGTGGGGTTCTCCAATTTCTTCCCACGGTCCAAAAACATGCAGTAGGATAATTGGTAAAAATTGGGAAAATTGCCCAATAAGTGAGTGAGTGAATGTTGTGTGTCTGTATACGTGGCCCTGCGATGACTGGCGACCAGTCCAGGGTGTACCCTGCCTCTCGCCCGATGACAGCTGGGATAGGCTCCAGCATCCTCTGAGTACAGGATGAGCGGCAGACGATGGATTGACGAAACCCTTTGTTGATTGTATGTTATGCGTCCTCAGCCGACATGCAGATGTATAATTTGTGACCAAATCTTTGGGATGATCCGCTATTCAATTTGTAAATAAATATCTGTCATTTGAACTGACCGTGAACCGTGTGTATTGGGGCATTTGGCAGCTAATAAGAGGGTCTGCAGAACCTTTGGATTCATTTTTTTTTTTGTGATTGAGTGGGTGAAAAGACAGAATGAGGATTTGATCCAGGAAAACAAGACAGAGGAAAAATATGCAAAAAACAGGAAATTAGATATGGAGGAAAAATAGAAGAGAACACAAGAGCAGACGGAGCCGTCACAGCGGCCATGATTGTTTTGGCCCTGAGTGTGATTTGGTTTGGTGGCCTGATTTGCCTGGGGGGAGATGAGGGGATTTGATGATGCCGTTTTGCGGGCCCTCACCTTCAAAGGGCAGCCCCTGAAAGGGCCTACTAATCACAACATGTGATGAGACCGGTAGAACAAAGACAGAGGGGCAGAAAATAACAGCGTGGGAACTCTTGGTGAACTTGAAATACAACAAGAGAGCCCGCCCCCCTACCACCACCACCACCACCTCCAAGCCCCCCAAACACACACACACACACACACACACACACTCACACACCACCAACGCCGCCTGCCACCTCCTCTCTGCCTCCTCCGGCTTACACGTCTACGCACGCACGCACACACACACACACACACACCTGTGTTTATTGTGACAAAAGCTTCAGGTTGCATGCTCTCAGACATGAGTGAACGTAAAACCCCCCAAGGCCCCACACACACACACACACACACACACACGCGCACAGCCTTACGAGTAATCAGTTGACTGTGGATGTGGGAGTGCGTCTGTGTGTCTTTTCGACGAGAGGCATAGCCTTGCACAACAACAATAAGATGAAAACGGCCCTAAGTGCTTCCTCTCATTCATATAAGCCAAACAAGGCGGCCTCCCCGCTCTGTGATGATTAGTGCAACTTTCGGCTGATAAGGATTGCCACATTTGTATGCATGTGTGTTTGTGTTTTTGTCGTTGGAATCTAATAATTTACATGTGATATAAACTTTCAACTGTTCTTTATTAATGCACGTTGCAAAACAGATCGCAATGTGCCTCTGACAATTACAATGGTTTTGATTATATATTACAGTAGTAATCTCAAGGTCAGCTTTTTTTGACAATTTCTCCACATGTACTAGACATATAAAGGAATCGAGGAGATGTTCCTCACAATCTCAAATAAAATGCGGAAAAATTACAATTTTTTTTTGCAAGAAATCAAGTTGAAAATTGGCAGTGCAATATTTGAAAAATATTAAGAATTACAAAAAGGAATTTTGCAGGGATTTTCATCATGTTAATCAAGAATATCCCGAAAAGAAGGCAATGAATGATGTGAATATGAAGAGGAAAGAAATTAAAATATTTAAGACCACGCCTTAAAAATGTGTTGATTGTTTTCTTTATTAGCAGTCAGATAAAGATCGGAGCCTAGGAGCAGGAATGAAGGTGTATCTGATGCGTATTACTATATTGTTCTCCGGCTTGACAGCTCATTACTTTTTATTTCCTTATGACGTGTGTTTTGTTCTTATGACTGCTCATTCGTAACACGGGGGGGCTGGGATTTCATTTCATTGCAGGCCTTATTTTTTAGCAAATGTGGGTATTCTGTTGTGTGTGTTGTATGCTTGAGTTCTGCTGTAGCCTGTCACTGTGTTCCCATGCACTTTCACTGTTGATCACAAAACAATGAAAACCAATGCTGTGTAGTTGTGAGTTTGTCTTTTCAGTTGATAGTGAAGAAATCAGCTGAACTTGAATGAAATTCTTAAACATGTTTTTTTCACAATTAGTTATGAGTTGGTATGACACATCTACATCATGTGTACTCATTTAATGCAAATCCTATCATTTTGAGTCTCTGTGGGATTTGGATATTAGGCATGACACTACAATGTGTGTGAACAATTTAAAAATGATCTGAAATGGAAGATAAATTAAAGACAAACTGTATTCTATGTTTATTTTTCATCGCCCCATGTAATGTGATGCAAAAAACAATTTGCAATATGGATATTGAGAACCATCTGATTGAAAAACTTGTCCATCATCCAATACTTTCTGTTCAGTGATGCAAACATTGGATGTATTAACATTCATCATGCACGCATTCATTCGCGTGCAAATATACACGCGTATGCGTGTTGCCCTACGAACGCCACTCTTCTTGACTGTTTACTCTTTTTCTTTTTTCTTTTTTTAAATATCACCAATTTACCAGGCCGACTATTGTTTCCTGATAACCAGGTGTTATGTAACGGCCGTTCTGCTCTGTTAACGAGTTGAAACGAGCCACCCTCCGGGGCCGGGAGGTGGGGTGGATCCGGTAACACGAGCAGCCCGTGTACACAAACACAAACACACACACACACACACACACACACACACACACACACACACACACACACACACACACACACACATACACACACCGGCGGCTTTGTCAAATGATTCGGGGAGTGTGACCATAATGGCAGCCACCAGTGATGATGTGGAAACTCCGGGGAGGATGAAGGGTGGCGCTGCGGTCTTTTGTCGGGTCCTTGAAGTCCCGCAGCGCCTTCACGGTGCATGAGGTCTCTCTGCGGGGTGAGATTAGACTTGGTGCTTCCTCTGGTTGCGGCGCTGCTCCCTGTCTCTGCTCCCGGGCTGAGTTAGTATTGGATTACAGGTTCACACGCTCGCTCGCAGACCGCCCGTCGCCCCGACCAATTGCTCCATTCATTCCAGCGCCGGAGACGGCCGTCGGCCTCTGATTGGTTATCAGCGCCGGTTTGGGGAACTTTCCCACGGCCAGCGCGTGCTGACAGCCGGCCAGCCACTCCTCGTCACCGCCAGGACACACACGGGGGCGGGGGGGTGGGGTGGGGGTGGGGGTGGGGGTGGGGGGGTCGGCGGCGGGGAAAGGCGCGGATCGAAAGTCTATTGGCCCGCTGTCAAAGTTTCTCCAAAGATCGTGTATGTTGAAGTCATGAGCCGCTCGGGTTGGTCTGTCCCCGCGGTGCGGCCGAGGCGTTGTTTTGGCAGGTCAAACGCCTCCACTTGTACCCTCCCCCCCAGAAGCCCTGAAATCCGACTGCTCTTACATGCTAATTTAGCGCAAACAGTGCTAACCTCTGCCCCCAAGTCGTTCTGTGAACTTTTGCTTTTATTTATTTGATTTTCTATGGCTTGTAACCGGACCTGGGTAATAATTTCGTACCACATGCTGTAAGGTGTGCTGGTATGACAGTAAAGTTCCTTGAATCCTTGAATAAAGTACAGTAATATTCATTAATAGATTATTTACTGCTTATCTTATCTTATCTTATCTTATCTTATCTTATCTTATCTTATCTTATCTTATCTTATTCTACATGTTGGGTCACGGGGATGCTGGGGCCTCATTGGGCTCTAGACTGGTTGCCAGTCAATCGCAGGGCCGCATATAGCGATAAACAGCCTATCACTCTCTCATTCACACAATTTTTCCAATTAATCCTCTGCATTTTTTGGGACCGTGGGCCGAAATCAGAGAACCCAGAGGGACCCGCGCAGACACAGGGAGAACATTCAAATAGAGTTGTGCTATGAGGCAGGAGCGCTAACCTCTGCACCACCCAGTACGGTAATATATGTACTTTTAACACTTGCCAATGTATTATTGAAGCTATGCTTACATGCATTTTTAACTTCACAAATACTTTTAAACGTAGTTCAAAATAGTAACCTGTGGAGAAAATGTTGAGGTTATGTCTATCAGAAATGAAGATGTTGAATTTCTCTTTGGGAGTGTCAAGGATAGATAGGATCGGGAATGAGTCCATCAGGGGGACGGCAGATGTTAGATGTTTTTGAGATGAGGCCAGAGAGGCCAGACTGAGATGGTTCGGTCATGTACGGAGGAGGGACAGTGAGTATATTGGCCGAAGGATGCTGAGGCTTGAACTGCCAGGCAGGAGTTCCTCTCTCCAACAGAAAGGATTTATGGATGTGGTGAAGGAAGACATAAAGTAACTGATTTGAGAGAAGAGGATACAGAGAATAGGGTTGGATGGTGGAGGTTGATTCGCTGTGGCGACTCCTGAAGGGAAAAGGAAAAGAAGAAAAGGTCAATATAGCATTCTCGTGTAGATCTTTGTCTTCCAATCCCTCAGAATCATTTATTCACATGTTGCTGAAATTGTTTTGAGACGCCTGTTTTCTATCTAGTACGGTGGAACTAAATGCATTGCAAGTTTTAGTTTGCCAAAATTACATTAACTGACAAATGAAATGCCCTTCATGCAGAGATTTATTCAACTGACGTACTATGAAAAACTGCATACAAATCATAAAAACACAGTTTTGCATGATATCGTTTTGGGATGTCTTGTTTGAAAAAAACTTTTGTTGAGTTAAAAAAAAATCTTTTACATTTTCCTAGAATCACAAATCCCATTGTATTTATGAAAACTTTTAGTTTAACATCCCTTGATACAAAATGTCTGATGAGAAACAAAATCATTATGCAGCAGGATGGACATTGAAACTTGAAAATAATCTTTCCCTGAAAGCATGTTGGATCAGTCCATGTCTTTATAACGGTGAGTGTTACTGTGGAAGGTTTAATATTGAGATCATTTGAAAATGGACAGTTATAACGAGCAATCGAAAACAAGAAGGAGCTGCTGCCATGAAATAAATTCTCATTTAAAAAACAATAATTGCAAAATGCTAAATTAGTAGAGGAGGCTGACAATTAGAGATGTGCTGAACTTCAGAATGTAATCCAATAAAGACATGTTTGAATTAGATAGGAATATCAAGAAAATGTGATCTAATAAATATGATTGAGTTTTGTCACAAATTAGCAATACAAGACAATCTCTATGACTAATAATATGAACATTTAATCTCATATTTACTCGAACCCACATTAAATTTCTGCTAAAATATGCACGAGATCCAAAAGAAACATGTTCCCCAATGAACAACACCAATTTTCCAGTTGTTTTTTCAATTTCACAAGATGCTTTCAACTCGAATGCGATGTAATTGTTTGCTTTACATTGGGAATCCTAGAGAATTCTCATAACGGGACACTGGTAAAAGTGGTATTTTGTATAATGAGCGGGCTCTTCTGTCATCTTAGAGGTCAATAACGCTGTACTTTATCCTCCACATACACCTCCAGAGTCAGACCTCTTCGACTCTTCCTGCTCTGAGACCTGTCAAAGCGCACCAGGATGTGTTTGGACCAACTTCACTGTCAGTTATATGCATTTGTGCGCTGTGATTGGCTGTTAGAGCAGGGGGCCCCGCCCAGTTGGCCGGCAGCAGTGTAGAAATGACACCGTGGGAAAGCAGACCGCTCTAAACGGAGACGCTCCGGGCGAACGGTGGATTGAACCAACGGACACACGGAGGGAATATTTTTGGACGAGTCAAAATGAAACGGAATCACGATTTTAGCTCCTCGGACAGCGAACTGGACGAGACAATCGAGGTGGAGAAGGAGAGCGCGGATGAAAATGGGTAAGTTCCCCAAATTGGATGTTTTCGCCTCCTCGTCTTATAAAGACGGCTGAAACTTGAGGTGGAAACTTGACTGTCGCGTCTTCTTCGAAGGAATATCCGCTCCCCGCTCGGCTCCATGTCCCCCACGACCTCGACTCAGGTGCAGGCGAGGAAAAGACGCCGTGGGGTAAGCACACATTTGACCTGTGAGCGGCTGCTGCACGAATTCACCTCCCCGCGACCAAATTTAACGAGCTCTTCTACCGGCAGATTATCGAGAAACGGCGCCGTGACCGAATTAACAACAGCCTCAGCGAGCTGCGCAGGCTCGTGCCCAGCGCCTACGAGAAACAGGTGGGCGACTTCCGCCTCACTTCCGCCCTCAGTTGAAGTCTAAACGTGGAAGTCAAATGCTCATGTTTATTTTATCTAATTTTATTTTTGTTTGTTTTGCGGAATAGGGCTCAGCCAAGCTAGAGAAAGCAGAGATTTTGCAGATGACCGTGGACCATCTGAAGATGCTGCATGCCGCTGGAGGCAAAGGTAGAAAGCTCTTGCTGGATATGCACGTTGATTTTGATTTGCATGTTATTATTTTTATCACGGCATACATTTCTGCCAAATTTGATATAATTCATGTCAGACAAAGTTTTTCAGTTTGTTTTGTGAAGTTTTTTTTTTTCTCGTTTTCTTTAATATAAACTTACTGGTCTGAAAAGTAAAACTCTTCGACTGTAAATCGTGCAAACAACACAGGTCAAGATATAGAGGGGAATTAAAAAAGAAAAGAAAAGTTAAGGATCCTTAATTCAGGGGGCCGGAATTTTTGTTTTGTTTTTAATTAATCCTTCAGTCATTTATCCTCTTTATTCTTTTACTGTATTGTGTGGCAGGCTTTCATGCATAGTTTTTTTTGTGTTTCAAGTTCAACTCTTTCCGAATTTGTACTCCCGATTATTTGAACTGTTCACTAGCAGTATTCCATGTCTTTATTTCTTTTTCTAAAGTCTTTTTTTCCGGCCTCCCTCCCCAGGTTACTTTGATGCCCATGCCCTGGCAATGGACTACCGTGGTCTGGGTTTCAGGGAGTGTCTGGCTGAAACAGCTCGCTATCTGAGTATAATAGAGGGCTTGGACAGCACTGACCCGCTAAGGATCCGCCTGGTTTCACACCTAAACAACTACGCCAGTCAGAGAGAGGCCCATTCCAGCCTCAATCACCTGGCCTGGGGCTCTGCCTTCGGGTCCCCAGCAGCCCACCTGACCCACCCCCTCCTCTTGCAGCACCAACAGGGGGCACCAATGGCTCAGTTATCCCGCAGCGCCACCAGTAGCCCACAAACGCCCCTGTCATCCACATCCACCTCTTCTTCATCCTCTTCCTCATCATCCACATCAGAGACTCCCCTCCAAGGTAGGCGTAGCGGCAGCGCCACCCCTCACTCGGATCAAGGCCCGATCCGTGTCCCACCAACTACAGCTGCTCCCACCACCGTCCTTCACCCCGCCTTGGTCTCCTCGTCGGCTTCGAAACTCTCCCCTCCGCTCATCTCCACCCTCTCGGCATTCCCCTTCCCCTTCGGCGCATTCCCCATCATCTCCCCGGCCTCCACCATCACCCCCCAAGCACCCACACCTGGTGTGGGCAAACCCTATAGACCTTGGGGGATGGAAATAGGGGCTTTTTGACTGAAGTGAAAACCCATTTTACACATATGTATTGACCACCCGGCTGAGCTGGATGGTCAAGGACTTTTTATTACCCTTTGCTAAGAAAAGTGCTATTTTTTTCTATGCTGTTGAGGATATAGCTATAGGATTTTTATTTTCTTGCTAATGTATTGTTTTGTATAGAAGAAGAATGAAAGCACGAAGAGGGAGAGCCACGACCGAGAAGCAACAAGAGTGATTTATTGTGCTGATTGATCTCTGTTCCTGCCCACCGCTTTAGAAGTTTCACCCACTGTTTTCAGCCTATCAGGAATGGCTTTTCCAGATGGTCAAGCAGTTGCCTGTCAAGTTCCCCCAGTGAACCCCCCCACCCCCACCCCCCATCCAACCCTGACCCTTTGTTTTGCCTCTGAGCTGAAACACCCAGCGTCGCTGCCCCGGTTACGCAGAGAGGCAGCGTGAAAGGAAGGCCCGAGGTGCTTGGGAGTCAACCCCTTTTTTACAGCATTTTATGAGGTGGAATAACCGAAACCAGGTGCTTGTTTGACTAAATACTGGGAACAGAAGTTAGTTACCAGCTTGGTTGAAATCAGCTTAACCGTGATTTACTCACAACCTTTGATGCTCAAATGCTGCCCCCCCTTTTTTTTTATCCTCAACACTGCAGTCAAGTCTCCGAATTTATTTCCTGCTGCTCCTCCACACTCTTTATTGCATGTGTAACTGTTGCAAGTTTTTTTTTTTTCTTTTCCATATTGTAATCCAACATGGCCTTCGCTGCAAAACAAAACAAAAAACATCAAAGTTATTTCTCGCTTTCCACATCTCCTCCTCTTCTGATACCTGGTTGTATCTTGTTCCGAGTGGATGAATTTTAGTTTTGTATGCAGCACAAGCAGACATGGACAAATCTGGTTTCTCCACTTTCCGATGTTGTAACTAGTGGTAATTATTTTCCCTGTAATAAAAGCGCTCTGTTAATCACCTGTGGCTTTATCACCGTATTTATGTGCGCAAGTGAGCCTGCCTGTTCACGTGGTCTGGTGTGTGTTTACGTGGATTGTGTGCATGTATGGGTGTGTGTGTGTTTGCTTGCCGATGCCTGCGGTTGTTTGTGTGCGTGTCGTACAAAGTGACGCCTGCTATCAGAGGACGCTGCCTGTTCTCTCGGCGGCCTTCTGTGTGTTCACAGGAAACCATTAACAAGGAGGGGATATCCTGGACAATAGCAGCCTGGCTGGCCCCATGTGCTGCGTGGGAACTAGTACAGAAGGAGTGAAGGAGGGAGGGAAGAGGATGAGGAAGGAAAGGATGAAGGGATGGAGAAGAGGGTGGGAGATGGAAGGAGAAGGGAAACAGGTGGATCAAAGTGGACGTGTGTGTGTGTGTGTGTGTGTGTGTGTGTGTGTGTGTGTGAGAGAGAGAGAGAGAGTAGACGAGGAACAGGTTTGTCTGTTTGGCATAATTGCACACCAGCTGCACCTTCTGTCCCGAGCTCCGTCATCCCTTCTGCTGAAACAAGTTCACGCTCCTGCCAAAATCCTGCTTATTCTCTATATAAAACGTGTGTCTCCTTTTACATCTCCGTCCATTTTTCGTAATTCTTTCCCCCATTTCTTTCCTGTGAGTCATGGCCAGGTAGTGATGTAAGGAACAGGCGCAAAGCCAACTTTTTTTTGTGACAACTTGGCCTTTGACTCCATCTGGTGGTAGGCACCGGTACTTCAAGGGGAATTTAAAACGGGGTAAAAACAAGTCTTCATATTTTTTATACAGCAGGGTTGTGAATGCGTCCACAGCTGAAGAATAAACATTTCACACACTCTTTTACAAAAGGGATATTCAAGTTGTTAACGAACTGCAACAGATGATAGGGAAATTAGATTTTCTCTGTCTTCTAACAAATTAAGCTCAATTGTTTTTAGTTTTAAGTCATCCTCAATTAAGTTTTGTTCTTCTGGTTATTTTTCCATTTTGATTTCAAATTAAAATTGTCTAGTTCCAATGACTGATTATTTTAATTGAGTGTGATAAAGTGAATGAGGCAACATGAGTTAACAGGAAAATTAGTCACATTTAAATTTATCAAGAAAATCTGACAAGCTGACCTAAAGAAATTACTTAAAAAATTACTCTAAAATCTTAGTTATTGTTATGGAATTGACAAATTACAAGATAATTCTGACAAAAGTGTGATAAAAAAGGGACACAAAATATTTATATTTACAATAATCACTGAAATTGTGTTTTTATCACATATCTTATTTGTGTTGATGTTCATATCCAAGCGTGTGAAATATAGAATACAAAAGAATATCTATCCTGAGATTTTGTTATAAGTAATGATGCATGTTTGAAAGAAGACAGTCAGAGCATTAGATTTATTCACTGAACCCCAAATCTTTATTAATCACTGCTTGCTCACAAAGATATATGTGGAGAGGGGGAAACACACAAATGTATAGAAGAGAGAGAGATCCAGAGAGAGAGAGAGAGAGAGAAAGAGAGAGAGAGAGAGAGAGAGAGAGAGAGAGGCAGGATCGTCACCGTCTGACAGTTGTTATACTGTAATGCTGTTGTTTTCTACTTCACCGTATCAATATCACATTATGGCACAAACATACTCGTCTACCTGCTCTTTTTCTGAAATAAACACACACATACACACACTCACACACATCTATGGGCCTACTGTGTGAGTGTGACCGACAGGGTTCAACCTCAGGCTTCAACACCCCTGGTTACAGACTAATTGGATGCTTTAATACACGTAAACAGATGGAAACACCGTGTTCACCAACCATTGTTGCTGCGAAACCCTTTATGGCTTAAATAGTTTCTATCCTGGGCCAGACTTTCGGTGGCATTTACAGTTGCTGCGGTGACGGGCTGAGGATGTCTAGCGGTACTCTAGCCTCTAGGAAACGGAGAAGGTTATTCATATGCTCTCCAGTTAAAGATTCACAGTAAGAAGTGTGATCTCAGGTCCTTGCCTGCATCTGCACTTGAACCTCAGTTGTGTTTTATTCTCCAAACACGCGACTGAAACGTGACTGGATGCTCGTTCTTGGTCGGAGATGTTTCCGTGAGCTTTCCTGGTGCCAGATGGACAGAATTTTTAGCAAGCATCTTGTGTGCTATGATTGGCTAAGTGCCTGTTCATGTGGAGAACATGTGAGTGAGTATTTCTACGGAATATATGAAAGTGGGAGGATGAAGAGATTGCGGACAGAGAGGATGAGGATGGGCTCGTTAAATGCTATAGTGTTCTCCTGCTGCTCAGCCACGGTCTACCTCACAGGAGTGGATGTGCAACGGCTTGCAGTCCCCACAGAAAAGCAGACCGTCCCCTTTCCTTCTGCCAGCTTTCCAGCACACGTCCCTCACGAATCGGAACATTGGCAAAAAACTGGATGGAAAATCACTCCAACCGGACACAGATCCAATTTTGTGTCCGGGCCGGTTTGGGTCAAATGAGTGAGTGCGCAATCGAGGGGACGAGGGGATGGAGCCAGGATGCGGGCCTCGCAAGGACGCAAACAGTCACAGCAAACATCAGCTAGCTGGCAAACTCACAACAAACACCTAAGCCTGTTACCACACAAGGGAAACCTCAAAGTAAAAGATCCTCAGGCTGAAATAAATGAAAATGAACACATTATTACATCCATATATATGCAAGGAGAGGAACTTATATATAAAAATGGCACACTGCAATCAATACTTTTGCTGCTTGTATTGTACTGTATATAACAAAAAAAGAAGTATTTACAAAAACCAATACCCACTATCACTTTCTCATTTTTCGGTATTTTGTTTTTCTTCTCAATTCAAACGGAGCAAAAACGTTTTGGAGGCGTGGGCGGGAGATGTTAACTTTTCCTATTTTTGAAATCATCTTTTTTTTGCGTTTTCCTTTTTTAAATCCACCCCCAACCCCATTTGAACCCTCCCACTGTCTCGGGGGGGGCGGTGTCTCAAGCCGTGGTAGTTTCATACTTGTATGGGGGAGTATGGCTGGGGGGGTGGAGAGTCGGGGACACGTGGGAGAAGCTGGGAGACGGATGTGGTCCTCGGGGTCGGTCGGTGCTGTGGGTGGGGGTGGGTGGGAGGGGGGGCTTGGAGGTGGGTTTGAGGAGCTTCTCACGCTGTCAGCTCTTCTCTCAATTCCTTGTTCCTGCGCACCTCCTGAGCATGTTTTTCCTGTGAACACACACACACACACAGGCATGCATTGCTCAAAACACTGTCTCTCTTACATGATCCTTATGGCATCAATAGCAGATTGAAGCATTTAGATAATTTCCTTCATTGAAAGTACTCATACCACAACTGACAAAGCTCCACTCCAGGAAATAGTCCCGTCAAAATTAACACCATCTAAGTGTTTTGAACAAAAATAACTTGGTGCCGTAAAATGGCGGTTTTATTGTTTTATAATTGTATGGGATACTTAGATAAATGTTACTGCTGCACTAATGTTTACACTGCATTTTATAGCTGTACATTTTAATGTCCAAGTTCAAGGGCACCGTATGCTTCTGGGACTTTTGATCTGCACATTCATCTTAGCCTGTTTTAATCATCGTGGCACAAAACCCACGAGATCAAGCATGCCGTTCTCCCGGCTTTCTGGCAATGGCTTTCAGAGTTATGAATGGCCCTGGCCAGGCAGAACCCAAGGGGTCATTTGGAACAGAGGTCAGTTTTAAAGCTCCATACATCTGGAACGATCTCCTGGAAAGCTGCACCTCCCGCCTCCTTTAAATCACAACTGAAGACGTTTGTGTTTACTTTGACACGGTTTCCGCTGCTTACTTAAATTTTAAACTCTCCTATACATTTTCTCTTGACTCCATAAGGACCATTAGAGATCCTATTGGGGAGAACCCCCTTCATTTTGTCCTGAGACTTTCAGTGTATACCATGAAGCACTTTGAAAGGTCACATTGTTGGAAATTTACTTTGTTCCGCTTTTCTGAGATGATTTTACCCACTGGCTTCCAAATTCCTGGCAGTTTGGTTGTTGATTTGAGACAGTATATGTGATAAAGATCACTGAGACCGAGTACACGCAGAGGAGATGTGAGCTCTAAAGTCTTCACTCTATCCAGGTGAAGCTCCTCACCTTCTCCTGCAGGCGCTCCATGATGGCGGCCAGGTAAGCCTGCCGGTTCTCCTCAATCTGCTCCATCTTCAGCTGGAGCTTCTCCTCGGCCATGCGGCTGAAGTTGCTGTTCTCCTCCATGGCCTTGATCAGCACGTCACGTTCGTGATCCCGCTTCTCGGCCAGGGCCCGAAGCACCTGCGCCTCCTGGGACTGGAGGAGGACGAGGGCGCAGAGGGCGAGTGAGTCGGGGATGATTAACGGATCAATAGTGAAACAGCGACTCACTGGACGCTGGGTCTTTGAATCTCTGCGGTTAATAATCGCTGCACAAGAATCCCCCCCCGCTGGTTCATCTTATATCGGCTTTGACTCTAAATACAATAATATTCTATACAGATTGTCTTCAGGCTAGGATTGCTGATTAGAACACAAAACACAATCAGGTGTGTTTTGTGTTGCGCTCTCTGGTATTGAAAGGTTGATTGATTAGTTGGTGGGCTGCTGTGTTTGCCAGGTCCTCTCCCAGCCGTATTGATAATCAATGAGACGCAGGAATTAGTTAAAGTCACAGGAGATCTTTTGTCTTTTCGCTCCAGGCTCAGAAGAGTTTGTGTCTGTGTGTGTGGGTGACCCCTTTGTGATGAAACATAAAAAAAAAAAAAATCAGATGGCCCATTATTACCTGTCACACATTTATTTCAGCATGACGGGGATATTGAGGTTTTATAAAAATTAGAAAAGTGTGGATTTCTTAAAAATCACTATTGTGTGTGTGTGTGTTTACCCTTCTTTAGCTAATATCAGAATGAATATTTCTGACGTTAGCTTATAATATGTAAAAGATCATATGGAATCAGATACATTTGTGTTTTGCTGTCAGTGTCAAAATGTGGAATGCAGTTTGAAATGACCTGTATGACATTGCTCTTGCAACACAGACCAAAATCCAAAAACCTAAAGTCTAGAAACTCTAACAATAAAAACATAATGTTAACATTAATATTTTACCGCTTTGGTACTGCTAGATACATTTAATTTTAATTTTGCCAGCGCTGGTTGTATGCTAAACGGATACTTCGAATTTAAGGGGCATCAACAGATTTATCATCGTCTGAGTATCTCTACTACCAAATATTGCCTCTGAAATATTGTAGTGGAAGGGAGACGTGCTTACTCTCCTCCGGTCCTCGGCCGCATCCAGTTTCTTCAGGATGTCCCCCAGGGAGATGTCCCTCTTCGGGGGGCTGGTCACGCAGTGGGCAACATCAGACACGGGGGAGGGCGGCTTCAGAATCACCTCGAACGCCTGGCCCGAGGCCCGCTTGTTGATGGGCTTGATGTCCATGTCTACACGTGGGTTGGAACGATTGAGAGAAAGGAAGAGGGAGAGATGAAAGTAAGCTGTGAGACAGGAAGTTGCGCCTAAGTAGTAAGACTATTCATTTAGAGCGTTTAAATAAATCAGAAGATTTGATTCTGATTTCCACTCACCCTCAAAGTCTCCCATGATGTTTTTGCGGGTCTCAGGATACAGACAAGAGCAGATGAGTGAGAGGACTGAGATCTCCTTCATCTTCTCTTTGTAAGCTGTGGGGACAAACAGAGACGTGTTCACGTAAAGACAGAAACAGAGACAAAACATCATTAACCCACTTCTTTTCTCCGCGGGAGGCCTTTGATGTAAATATAACATTTCATGGATAAATATTCATCGATCCTCAAATAAGGAGAAACCTCATCAAAGGGCGTCGAGAGGAGCAGAAGAGCCCTGGGTTTTTCTAGACATTTTGTGGCCGCTTTGGATCGGTCCCCGCAGCTGAAACACGTCCATCCTCGCGGGATTCCTCAAACATCATTATCTGTGCATTTCATTCAACCCCATTATTTGTAAATCTCAGCAGACCTTCGCCTGTATAAACGTCACCTTTTATTATTAGCACCTAATTAAAATATTTAAAAAGTGTGTCTCGCAGTAATTACAAGAAGGGAGAATACAGATAAAAGCAAAATGTTATTTTCATTGCTTAAGAAATTAAAAAAGCAAAGTAGCCACCAAATTGTGTGTCCCCAGTCTTTGTTTTCTGAAGGTTATAGATAAAGCCCAATGCCAAAATATGGTGAGCTTATCAGCACAGCTCAATGATATGACCATCGACCCCTTGGTCCATTTATAGTCTGAAGAGTTAATAGCATTGGAGCAAATCTGGCATTTAATCATCCTGGATGCATCGGCCGACCTGCTTCCTGCTCCAGGGGAGGAGCAAAGCGCTGGAAAGAGGAGACAACCCAAAAAAAAAAAGAAAAAATGGAACCTTGTCTCACCTTCATCTTTTTCAATTTCTGTTTGTGTTTTATCGGCTTCTAACGTAATTAGCTTGTTTTATTAGCTTGTAATGTTAGCCAGGACTTCGTATTCGGTTCCCGCAGAGGGAGCGGTGGTGAAATTATCTGCAACTCACTGCAGGCTGCACAGTGCTGGCTGCAGGGTGGTGTTGAGGTGGTGGCAGATTTGCATGTTGGTTGTCAAAGTATCAAATAATCCGCCACCTCGAGCCTCCGGGGCCTAAAAGAGCTGCGTTGATTCATGATTTACAACTGGGTACGGCGGCAAAGCCAGAAATGAGATTTACTGTGACAAAGCATCTCCACGGTGGGAGTATGATTAATCCAAATCCTCTTCCTCGCTCCTATTCCCTGCTCTTCTTCCTCGACTCTTCTCTGCATCTCGCTTTCTGCCCTGCAGACTGGCAGACGCCCTCGTAATGTGATCAACTCTCAGATGAAGCTCTCACAATTCTCTGATGGCCTTGTTAACCCTCTTCCCTCAGGACGAAGAAGGAGAGGGCGAGAGTCGGATGTGTGTGTGGGTGGGGGGGGGCGGCGGTCCTAAGGGGGGGGG
>CAAKHD010005665.1:42399-58219 GCA_901007705.1 Fistularia tabacaria
AAGTGTTTGTTTTTATGTGAGTGTTTCCATTTATTTGTCTGAGTGTGTGTGTGTGTGTGTGTGTGTGTGTGTGTGTGTGTGTGTGTGTGTGTGTGTGTGTGCGTGCGTGTTTGTGCGTGTTTGTGCGTGTATCACGGTGAAGCGTCTGACAGGCCGGAGAGGGCTGGCGCGCTTTGCAGGGACCGGAGCAGTTGGGTGGGGTCGCTGGCGCTGCATTATGCTGCTGCTCGGCCGTGACTCAGGCGATCAAGGCAGGTGCGGCTGCGGAGATCGACCGACTGCAGCCCAAAATATCACCTGGCTTGTTTCTTATTTATTTATTGTGTCTATTATTGACCGAATCCTCATCTATTCACCTGCTTTCAGTGGAATATGAACATGCGCCATTGATCATCAACGCCGCCAAAACGAATCTCTGCTCAGATTGATCATTATTTTGATTTGGAAATAAATCAAACTGCCTTTGGCTCTAATATATTTTAGAGAAAAGAGGAGCTGAATGTTGTTTTTCTAAAACAATTCCCCCTAAAGAGACATGCAGATGAGTTTGGCCGCTCCCTCTCATCAACCCTCAGCATCCTTTTGTGCCATGGGTGTCGCCACCGTCTCAGCATCCCTAAACCTGCGAAGCTCCCCCCCCCGCCCCCGATGCCCCGCTTCGATGAGAAAAATCACACGAATACGGTGGAAAACTCACCGATTGCGGTCTTGGCCATGTCTGTGGTGTCGTGGAGAGAGTCCGCTGGATGCTGCTGCTGCTGCTGCTCGGGATGGAGGGACTGCTGCTAAGGCACTGAGTCAGCAGAGAAGGGGGCTGCCGGTGCGCCTGGTGGTCTGTTATGAGCTGCGTCAAGCCAGTGGGAAGGAACTAGATCATGGCAGCAAGTGTGGAGGGTTGGCTTTCAGAATAAAAGTGTCCGCTTCCACCTTCCAAACGATCAGTAACAACAAAGGTAATAAAATCATCATCATTACTGTTGATATCTTGGCAACAGTATTTACTCATACACCCCCCTTTTAAACAAAATAACAGTCTGCTTTTTAAAGTAGGATGATGTAAAAGATATGTATGCATCAATACATATATGTATGATGTTAATAACAACAACAGAGTAGAAGAGTAAAAAAAAAAAAAATCAGCTAAATCTCAAAAATTCATTAAAACAAGAAAAAAAAAACACAAGTGATGTGAATTTACTTAATCGGCTACACTTATAGTACTACAGTAGTGCATTTAGGCCTTCATGTAATGTTTGAGAATTAGATAGTTGTACCTAACCTGTATATCTGATTTTCTGCTTTTTTTTTCATAGAGGTTGAGCTCTCTTTGGAAAATCTAAGCACTCTTGCAATTTGAGCACTCTCGCAGTTACTTAATATGAGTTGACGCAGATAAGTCAAAATTACACGACGGTAAATAATATTCTGAAATTAAGGCGAGGACGTGGGTAAGTTATGTGTTTCGCAGCGCACAATGGTTATTACAGCCGGCTGAACCACTTCTTCTAACAAAGCAAATATCTTTCTGTTATGATTTTGAGAAACAACCAAAGATAACAAAGCAAAATTTTCTCTGTATGTCTCAATGGTTGTGCAGGAACCGGTTCACCGCGATGAGTATCTAAGGAATGTTCACTGAAGATAAAAGAAAGGAGACATACTTTAATTATTTTCTGCTGGGGGATATTATGTATCCTGTATTTCCTCATGTCACGAATAGTCCAAAGTGTTGCGCTTGATATCTTAGAAATTAATACATAAGAAATTACTGATTGTTTTGGCAAAAAGTAATACAGCTCTTCTTTGAACACACTCAGTGGAAAACAGTCAGTTACGCAACTACCTACATTACTCACACATTTGTGTTGCTCTGCAGATGCCTTCATACATGGATTATTACTACATTGGCTCAAGCCCTTAGCCCTACTTCATGGAAAATGTTTTCTCAACAAGAGGTGGCAGAATTTTTGTTTTTATATACTTAGTATATATATAATATATACTATAACCAATAAATATATGGGCAATTAGAAGTTTATCAACAGTATATACATAGTGCTTGTAGAAAGAATAAAAAATATAAAATATATAGTTAGGACTCTGACATTACTCTCACTGTTTGGTTTGAATGAATTGCATAAAGGTATTAAATTATATCAGAGTCTATGAAAAGGTACACAGCATGTCCAGCTGGTTTTTATTCCACCACTTTATTATAAATAAATATCAAATATTATAAATATGAATGTGATTACTGAGCCTGGAAAAGGGAATTTACTGTTACGGAAAAGTATGATGTGATTACGGTGACGTGTTGCCTAGTAAACGTCCCATCTCTGCAGCAGGATGCTGCTGGTTAGGTCACAGTAACACAACAGTAAATGACGTTATGGTGTTGACACCACTCACTAGGTGGCAGCAAATCCCATGTTTTATGAGTTTCAGGGAAGACATAGGGGAAGCTACTTGACAAAGGACAGCAAAAAGTGTCCATTCATCCCAGGATGCAGATAAATGGGAATTCAGGTACCTTTTTAGTGAAATGTGAGTCATGAACACAGTATGGAACTGGAATAAATGCGATACATGGTCTTTTTTCAAGGAGCATGTATGTATGGTTATATCTTGCTTTAATGCATAGAGTATGGTCGCAGACCTTATGAATGTTCACACATTAACCATGATGACATGAAAATAAATTTTGCATCTTAAGATATAAAAGTAAATGAATGATCAGCATCAATATACTATGGTCAATCAACATAAGATAGCAAGGTTGTAAAACATTTTTGGGAAGCATACCAAAAGAAAGCCAGCGGACTTATGACCCTGTGTATACAGTTTGTCTCCATTGTCATTTTGTGATAGAGCCTGACTTGTCTTCCATTCCAAAATTTAACTATAAGCATTCTGCAGTGAAAGTTTTGCAGTGTTCAAGAGGTCAGAGCAGTGGCATTCTCCTTTCATGCTATGGGCTCTGCATCCACTGAGAGTTCAGTTTAGAGAAGTGTAGCAGGAAGCAGTGGCAGGAAGTGGCTTAGAAATTCGGTTTAAGATCTGAGTGCAGCAGTAAGGCGAAGGTAAAATGGCAAAATCTTAGATCGTTATCATTTCTTCTTCCTCTTCATTGCACTTCAACAGGGGGCAATTGGGTTAAGATGGCCACGTGTGATTGAACTCTGCAGGAGTCACGCTGACTCGTATAACAACATCTAAACATAGCAAGAGCATTTATGGAACATGATTATCTGAGACCCAACACAACTGTCCCTTTGCTGACTGTCACCAATCAGGGTCACCACGTCACTATTTCAATATTTATATTTGATGGAACTCTAATGTCACTACATGTTGGAGCCTTTTTTTTTTGCATTTGTTTTGTACTTTGTTTTAGAGAATATTTACTGACAACCTGAACCTTTTAAAACATCAGTTTAATGCAGGGCTTCATGTATTTTTACCAGTCTGAATTTTTCTTCTTTTTGATTTGAGGCTTTGACATATTACACTTCTTATAATCAAGGATGCCACTTATTCCACTTCAGACACACAGATTGCCAGGATATAACTTTAGAATTCAAGTATGAGTGGTCAGAGTGTAGTATTCATACTAGAATATGACGTCAAGGCCAATGAAGAATCACCATAACAGTGATGCACCTGTGTGACCGAAACACATGTATGGATCCATCCTTAGAGGGGTGATCACATACCCTGCCATCCTCACGGGACGCTGATGAAGAGGAGTTATTGTTTATCCATTATTTCATTATTCCCCGCGAATTGGACTGCTACAGTGGGCACGTTTGCCCGCCCACCCCGCCGGCCCTCGTCTTGGAGGCGGAGCAAGCGGCAGATGTTGGCGGCTGGCGGATATCTTAAGCCCAGAGTGCTACTTAAGCTAATGCCGTGTCGAAGTGATGCCTGTCTCACCGGGAAACGCGACACGATACGGGTATGGTGTCTCTTTCCCTCTTTTTACGCATTGATGCCCGGGAGGGTTCCAGTTATTGCCCATTAATAGTATTACGATACTGATAAAATATATCTTAACTGCTAATGTATCGTTTCCACTCTACAATATCAAGGAACGCTAGCACATGTTGCGCCAGCTAATGTTAACAGTGTACTTGGCGGAAGCAAATAGGTACCCGTTTAGCCAGCGGCTTCTTGTTGGTTCAGTCAAACAGGAACCCCCTCCTTAGCCGAGGCAATGCCAGCAAGGCTATGTGGCACTAATGATTAACATCCACCATGATTTGTGCGTGAAACAGCAGCGAGTGCCTCTGATAACTGCGAATGCTAACGACGCAAATATGATTGAGCCAAGTGTCCGAAACATCCCATTCACTGGACGATTTTTTTTTTCTCCTTTAAAATCATGTGGGGGTTAAGTCTTCCGCGATACGTATCTTAACAGTTGAAACGGTCTTTCAACTGTTGACAGGGACCGGCGTTTCCATGTGTAATTAAAGCAAAACATCAGCAAACGCATATTCAATGAATAGTTTTCACCAAGAACAAATACACAGTAACATCAACTGATGCGGATCTGAAGGATATGACTTTTCGTTAGACGAGGGATGTAGTGTTTGTTTTCATTGTGTTTAGTCCGTTTTAAATGCCTTTCAATGCAATTACTGTATTTTATGTTTTTCCTCCTTGTGTTGCCTTATGAAGCAGTTTGTGATTCCGTATCCGTGAAAGATGTTGTATAAATAAAGATGGCTCATTTACTTTTAGTACCTTAAGAACACTTCCACACAAGGGCAAAAGTTAAACATTATTTATTATTATCCTTTGGGGAGTAGAGACAAAAAAAGGGTTTACTTTAGAAGTAGCTCCAATGCATTAAATGCATTCTACTCTGACTGATAAAATAAAGCGACAAGGACTTCCTTACACACCTGTGCCTCTCTAAGGGTACATAAATACATCTCACTTTAAGAATTTCTTCCCAAAGAATTAAAATTGGCCTATTTTCTGAAGTATATGGTTTTGCAACTTTGTGAAATAACACTGCAAACACATATTTGAATATTCTAGCTGGCGTTAAACATAATGAACGACTAAAAACTATTTACTTAAAGATCTTAGAAAAGGCTTTTCTTTCACCTTTCGTGTTTGCACTCACTCTCTCAGATAATTGGGTAAGTCATTCACCTGTGACATTTGGAGTTTTTGTATGTCACAAGAATGCAGTCTTTGTACTTCTGTATGCAATGTTGTAAATCTGTTCCCTCCTCAATTTGGTGAGAGGTTAAAAGTTAGAATCCTCATTACTGTGATTGCCATAGAAATGAAGCTCCTGCTGTTTTTTTAACTATTAGAGGAAAATATTAGTTCTGAAATTATGACAGTACCATTAAATGTTATTTATTTACATTTTTTAACAATGTACTCAAGGATTTTCTTGACTGATTCAATAGTCTGCCATTGAACACTCCGTCCAATATTTTCAGGTAGACCATCACAGTGTTCATTACAAGTGTTCAAATTGCCTTTATTGTCTACATAAAATATTTAGTTGTGATTTGGTAAACTTTTTACTTCCCATATCCATGATTATTATCGTGTGTTTTTGAATGATTGTGAAAACACGGACCACAGTTTCGTCAGAACTGAGCTGGTAAAAGCTCATTACTAGCATACTCACTGGAAATGTCAGTGTCTATTTCAGACCGTCACTGATGTTGCCTGGGCCTAACCTATTTGCTATTGTGTGTTTTATTTGTAAATAGTTGGTATTATTCATAAATTACAATATGCTTAATCTTATCTGAAATATTTACTGAAAACATTATTTCCATGGAGCCCACATAGAAAGCATTTTTCAAGCAGCAAACCAAACTGACTTTATTGTTTTGATGCGTGGCTTAATTTCCATGTGTGTAAAAATAAATAGATAAAACGTCTATTTTAGCACCTTTTAAAGCTCAGAATTCATTTCTAAAGAAAATATTTCATTTAGGTTATTTGAGTTTGATGTTGGTGACTCTTCACCGTGCCTAAACTGAGCCCGGTCACCTTTGAACTCACCACTGTCCCATGTTTGTATTTCAAACAGGCTCTCTGTTAGCCTGCAGGTGTAAACACATGTGACTGCAGCTGTTTCTATGGATTACACTTGGCGGCCGACTGTCTGCTTGGAGAAAAAATGTTACAGGCTACCAACTGTAGATTGTGAAGAAATCTCCAACTTTTACTTAATACTTTGACTTTACTGTATTCTTTTTTTAATAGTATATGCCTGTTGTGCCTGTAAGGACTTACACGGCAGACAGAAGTCAGGAGGCTCTCAGATATGTAGTGATTTGACTCCCACTGGGATCAGACCTGCACTTGAATTTCACTGTGTACAGTTCAGTTACATTCATAAAAAAAATCTTTCCAATTAAGTCGAAAAGTCTCCTGACTCAACACAGCTAAAACCCACATGCTGGTTCATTTGGCAAATGAAAAATCAAGTGCATCCCATTAAGCAGAATCATTTTCTTGACGTGGCTCACAGCATGTCTGTTGACCTGTTTGGTAAATTAATCCTCCTAATATCATGAATCTGATCAAAATCAGCGTGGCCAAACAAGACCTTTATTGTATCAGTTATACAGTATATGCTACAATTATGTATTTTTATTTATAATGCATGACCTAGTTTTGAGGTGATGGTCCCCTGACTGTTCAAAGACAAATATCGTTATTTTACACAAAGGATGGGCCTAAAAATGATAAAATAACCAATGTATAAGTTGAAGCACAGGCTGTCGTGTTATTTTAATTCTTATACATACATGTAAAAATGTTTTTTTTCAGGTTCATTTTATAGTTCCTATAAAGGGAATATAAAAATAATTTTTTATAGGTTGGAAAAAACTCCTCTGCCATCGAAGTTAAAGAGCTGCACGTTTTGCGAAATGAGAACAAGTTTTTACATCCAGTTTTTCTAGTTAACTCCTGTCAAGTGTTCACAGTAATTGCGAAACATTGAGTTTACTTCGTGCAAATAAAGATGGATGTTATTGCTGTTTTCACAGGTTATGCCAGTGGATCAGCAGTCCTTCCTTCAATCAACATTGAGCATCTAAGACACTGTCCTCAAGAAGCACTAGCTTCACAGTTTAAATGCTTGGTCCAGCCCCTCTCGTTGATGTTCCACCTCCTTTTTTTAATTGCTCTCATATTTCCCCATAGCCTTTTTTTTAACCATTGCCAGGAATCCGTTTCCCCTGTACGCCCTTCTCCATCACATCTCTCGTAGTGGCTTTTGTTTAAGCCCAAAGGCTGGAAATCTCTCAGAATGGGTGCTGAGGCAGACTCTGTGTCTCAGGGCAGTGGTGTGAGGTTAAAGCAGGAGATCTCTCTCCTCCATGGCGTCTGTCTCATCGTTGGAAATATGATTGGATCTGGCATCTTCGTCTCACCAAAGGTAGTATGCTCTGCATTGCGTATCCTAATGTCAGTGTGTTACTATTTCAAGGGGGTACTGTGGCAGACTTGCATTTTGATTGAACCTTTTTTTTTCTAAGAACACAAATAACTAAAAATCAAGGAATGTCAAAGTGATGGGATTACTGCTCTGTTATTTCAAATAAGGCTCAGGCAAGTACAAATACTATGATAGTTTTTGGGTCTCAGATAACCTGCTTTAATATCAGAGCCAGATAATATATCATTTAAATCTACTTGTAAAGAACTGTGGAGGAAAAGTGTGCTTTTCATTCCAGAATGGCCATATTGATATTATTTCCTCTCAACAATTTGTCTCTTGGCAGGGAGTTCTTATGTACACTGGTTCATTTGGCTTATCCCTGGTGATCTGGGCCATTGGAGGGGTATTTTCTGTGTTTGGAGCATTGTGCTACGCTGAGCTCGGCACTACGATCCGTAAATCTGGTGCCTCTTATGCCTATATACTGGAAGCATTTGGAGGCTTCCTGGCTTTTATCCGGTATGTAGTTGTTGTTTTTTTCTGTTTTCAGGTGCATTACCGTGGGCAGATCTGTCAAGAAATGGCACATTGCAAACCAAATTAGCAAGACTATGACACACGTGTCCCATACAAGCTGCATGTGCAGCATATGAAGACAGGTTTATTTGCATTACAATAGAATATCACATTTAGTTGTTAAATCAAACTGTTTTAGCCTGTGTTTTGTTTGATTTCCTTGGCATAAACACTGCCTATAATCTTGGTCTCACCCTTTTTATGTAAATGTTGTTTGTTATTACAATGTCTCAAAAACAACTTGAGGGAATTTAAAGTTTGCTACTAACATTTACATGAGCTTATTGAATCTTATTGTTCAAAGGTCACTGTGGCAGCTCAAAACTTTTTTTACACAACTCAAGACCTGATGCATTGAAGCTAGGATTACAACTTTTTATCATAATTTCAAGAAAACACATCAGAACTCTGATGTTTTATGCATGAAACCTATTTAACTTGATGTATCAGAGAGCCAGTAATGGAGAATGCGAACATAATCAGATGAAAATCCAGTTTGCTGCAAATCTGTCAACTTCACATCTCGCACCCCCACCACACTCTCTCACTCACACACCCTTTTCACATGACAAGCATTAGCATATTAAGATTTTGTTGGCTGCTTTAACATATCTCATATGCTTGCCTGCATAGTTGTGGGGTTATGTGGTTTTACCTAGGGTACAGACTTAAGAAGTAATGCATGTGGGTGATGAGTATTCTGCTGTGTCTTTACCACATACATTTTGGGTGTGCACCATTCAGTAGAGCTGCATGCCACTGCAATTCAGTAACTGTATGTTGCATGCATGAGCAATACCTGTCAGTAAATTCTCATATGTGTCACATATGAGTAAAAAAACAAATAGCAGGATAATGATATGGAATCATGAACTCTAATGTAAATAATTAATGTAAATTATAATCATAGCATTTGCTTTTTTTAAATGTTAACAACTGTCAATTCCATTGTAGACTGTGGACGTCTTTGTTGATCGTAGAACCAGCATGTCAGGCAGTGATAGCCTTGACCTTCTCCAGCTACTTGGTTCAGCCCTTCTACCCCACCTGCTTTGCCCCGTATGGTGCCGTCCGCTTCATTGCAGCCGCTATTATATGTGAGTTTACCCCGCGCAGGGCCCGCTGGTTTCACTAACCTTAGCTGCTGTACATTTGTTTCTATTCCTGGTGGAAGGACACAGGTATGTTTTGTCTGCATGCGTTCCCAGAAAGGCTTTCAGATTTCTCATGTGCAGAATGAGCAAGTTACTACCTCTTAAAATTGGGAAAATGACCAGTTCAGGGACTTTTTCAGCTTTTCTGCTTCACTTCACTGTTAATTGTGGTAAAAAGTCTGTAAGTCACTTCAGCTTTAAGCTCTTATTATGACTGAGAGGTGAAGCCAACACTGACAAACCAAATGTATCGTCCGTAAACAGTTTTTAACTCCTCTTTAATAAGATAAATATTGTGAGTCAGTGCAGCATTTCTGCCTCAATAACCCCTCATATTTTGAATGTAGATTTGCAGCTGTCAAAACATCTTACTGGAAACTACTCTTTCACACCATGCTTTTCTCAGGTCTGCTGACCTTTGTCAACTGTATGAAAGTGAAATGGGGGGCTATTCTTCAGGTCATCTCCACTGTGGCCAAGGTCCTCGCTCTGATTATCATCATCGTCACAGGCCTCGTGAGGCTAGCACAAGGTGGGATGTCCAACATGCGAGGATTGATTGCTCTGAAAACTGGTGGGCTTCCCCCGTATCTGAGATTGGAGTGATTTCATTTAATCAGTAATAGAAAATCCTGGTACAAAAGATTACAAAAAATAAAAAAATAAAAAACGTGGTGCATTGTGGCAAGTGTAGTCAAACTATATGAGAGATTGTGTGTGTGGGGGTGGAGTAGAAGGCCTCTAACTCCCAGGTCTGTTTTGATGACCAACATTTGGGTGATGTCATAATCATGTTTAATTTCGAATGCAAACAATTACCTTGGTGTTGCACATATAAACATGCATCTGCATTGTAATGCAAAAACCGAACCGATGAAAACATGATTTTCTTCTACCTCTGGATTCTGTTTGGTCTGTGTGAGTGATAACTGCTGGTCCATGTGAGGGCAATAGGTTATCTTGAGACTCTTTCCATGACGAGTGAAAACATAATCAATAAAGAGCTCTGCAGTTTCTCAAATCTAATGTTCAAATCCTTGGTTGGTGTAGGGGAGGATCAAAACTTTCAGGACTCCTTCAAAGACTCCAAACTGGATCCAGGTAACATTGCCTTGGCTCTCTACTCAGCACTATACTCCTACTCTGGCTGGGATACACTCAACTTCATCACAGAGGAGATCAAGAACCCAGAAAGGTAGTCTGTTGCAAAGATTTGACAATAAACGTGGTTCTTGTTTTTATGTATTTTTGTACATTTTTTAATGATCATCACAAACACAATTCTATAAATGTAGAACTAAATAAGTTTGACCCCTTTTTAAGTGCACATGTTTTTTTGCTGCTTTTCCCTAGAATTTGTTTGCTTGTAATGTGATTGGGAAGAAAATCTGTTCAACCATTTTTCATTTTAGGAATCTTCCTCTCTCCATTGCCATTTCCATGCCGATTGTCACAGTCATCTACATCTTAACCAACATCGCCTACTATGTTGTCATGGATGCAGATGCCGTGCTCAACAGTGAAGCTGTTGCTGTGGTGAGTATCTAAAGAGTGAACCTTTCATCCTCTACCCTAACAATCACTAACACTTCAGTGTTCTGACTAGCCTGCTGACTGTGTGCAGACTAAAGCATAAATTCTATAAAAACGTCACAGGCTATACCTAAACTGGCAGCATCTGCTCAGCTTTATAGGGGCAGCAGGTTTGCATCTTTCTGTCCTGTCATCTGTCCACAGTCTGGCTGTCAGCCATTGGCCGTAGTATCTGGTTAAGTGCTCCCATTTGGTTATCTGTGATTGTAAGACTCACAGTGATGACAGGAACCACATTTAGCTAAGGAGGTTAGCGCTGCTCAGAGGAACACAGGGAGGCTGATGATATGATTAGTGTATGGGAATAGGAAGAGCTGTGTTTAGGCTTGTTTACAATGATATTTTGTAATCAGTTTCATTTTATTGATTACTAACATTTTGCGTATCAGTGAACCACAGTATGCTGTGTTATGTTGGCCAGTTTTCAAGGCAGTAATGCGCCCCTCATGTTCTTCCTTATGACAACCTGTAACCACGCTTCACATTATTTAACTGAAATGCTTGCTCCTCGATTTTAAAGCTATGCTCACAATGATTCTTGTATTGAGATGCTTAATCCTAATTTTCAAACAGTAAGTATAATCAACAAAGAAAATTAAGGAAAACCCTTTTTTTTCCTCAGATGGAAACCAAGTCCCTATCTCTGACCTCACTAACCTCGGCAAAAGTACTTTAACACAGATTTTTTTTTGTAATTAGTAATACTGGCATTATATGTATTAACAGATTTGCCATTCTGCCTGATTAGCAGAATTAATTTAATTGTGTAACCATTTTAATCAAAATAATGCCAAGGCTCTTAGGTTTAGGCATCATCCAGATAGAACATGCCAGCTCACATCACACAGATCTAGTTTATTATATTTACAGATCATTTTGCAAGTTGTCACATAATGACAATGCTCAAAATATAATACTTTGAGTTTATTTTGATAACAGAACAAAACATGTTTTTTTGTTACAAGTACAATGATAACAGATTTTTACATTGTAGTGAAGAGAATTCAGGCTAACTGTATGAACCTCTAGATATTTAGGATATTTTGACCATTGAAATTCATCTCTGTCCCTGTTTTTTTTGGGAAAATAATTATTGGTAAAAATAACTGTTAAAGAAATCCTTGTAGATCAATGAAACATAATGGAAAGAGAATTTAATTGAAGGGTCATTAGATTACTTGCCTGTACCTATTTAAAGCAAAATCTAGGTATTTAACATACTGGTATGCAGTATCAAACTTGGTTTATACAGAGGATAAAGGATTAGCATTAGTTTATACAGAAATTGTGACTCAAATTCTGGTTTTATTTTCTTTTGTATATTCAGCCAGGGGATTGATCTCATTAAAATTTGATGTAAGATCTGAGCTTTTTGATCCTTGAACATCTCAGACCTTTGCTGATGAGGCGCTAAGCTGGGCCCACTGGCTGATCCCTTTGTCTGTGGCCATTTCCTGTTATGGAGGTCTCAATTCCTCCATTATTGCTGCCTCCAGGTTAGTAACCAGAAACACATCTAGGACAGAGTAGCTTGAAAACAGCTGTCATGAAAACCCTGTCTCAATGTTTTGATTTTTTTCCTTCCTATAGGTTGTTTTTTGTTGGTTCCAGAGAAGGCCAGTTGCCCAATGTCCTCTGCATGATCCACATTAAACGCTTCACCCCAATTCCTGCTCTACTATTTAATGTGAGTATCACTTGATGTCTCTTGGGATTTGGAATGTGTCACATGCATTTGGTCGTTTGCATCACCCCAGGCTACCCGTGTCTTTGACTTTGTTTGATTTTACCCTCCCAGGGTGCCATGGCTCTGTTGTACTTGTCTGTGCCGGATGTTTACCAGTTGATCAACTACTTCAGTTTTAACTACTGGTTGTTCATTGGCTTGTCGATTGCCAGCCTGATCTACCTTCGATTCAAAGCTCCGGATTTGCATCGACCTGTTAAGGTAGATATTCAGCATGAGTGCCAAGATGCTTCTGTTAGGGACAGGATAATAGTTATACTGCTGTAGTTTAGCCTTTTTCCTTACTAAGTTTATTACGGAGTTCTGTTAATGAAACAGCAGTAAGTTTACTCGTCAAATAAAAAGTTCAAATAAATCTGTGCTGAAGTGCTCATTTAGAGTGAAGAGAGGAGACTGAAAGACATTTCTCATGACAAGTCTGTATACAAACTGCATCCTTTCCAAATATATTTATGCACATATAATTCACTTTAGTCCAGTATCAAATACAAGTCTGCTGCTGTTGTCACATTTACAATTTTGTCTAAAGAGAAGGCTTGATATGAAGATTGTCAGTATTATGTACAGAGAATATTTAAAATGAAATGTCTAATTAAGTAATATTTGCAAACAGGTAAAAAGAGCCAGGCTGTAATTTAATATAATGTTATTCAGTTACTCCCACCAATCCTCATTAAATGATGAATGGGGAAAAATAAAAATTTAGACAATACCGAGAAAGTGTGGGGCAAGATAAATGGGCAAGCTTCGGTTTGCCTGCCAGGAAAATTTCACCTCATCATCCCGTCTCGTCTGTGGCCCTTTGAGCATTTTGGACCTTTTATCAATGTTTATACAACAGTCCATCTACTGTAAACCCGAGTACCCTCAGCTGTGGTTTGAGCTGAGTTGTGACAGTGTTTGGGAGCCCTGCTGTTTAAGTGTATCATCTGGTTGTTTCTCTTTGTTATTATAAAGCTGAGAGCACCGCTAACTGTTTTTCTCTGTCTGTGTTCTCTTTTTGCCTTTGCCCTCTCTGCACTTTACAGCTTTCCTTGTTCTTCCCCATAATTTACTGCTTGTGCAGCATATTCCTGGTGGTGGTACCCCTCTACAGTGACACCATCAACTCTCTGGTTGGCATTGGTGTGGCGCTGTCAGGTGTACCAGTCTACTTTGTTTGTATCCACCTGCCACCAAGCTCAAGACCAGCCTTCCTTCAAAAACTCATCAGTAAGAGAAATCAAATGATTCTTTATTGCAAACTGTAATGGACTGTACTTTGATAAAAATGTTGGTCCACAACATGTGGTTAATCATATTTGCCATACCAGTGGGTGCCAACATGGGTGATTTTCTAAGGACTGACTCTACACCTTTAATGGTACATTTCAGTTCAAAAAAGGAAAGACACTCAGGAAAAAGTACTTTTCTCTGCAGGGGCACATCCTGTTATTCTATTCACGTGACAGCTGGCTCATCATGAGAAGTGCCAGTCATCTGCCAGAAATGTCAAATGTGTTGATGATGTTTTCATCCTTCAGCCCATCACTTTCTATAATAATATTTGGTTGTGTATCACAATTTGCTAAAATTTCATGTGAAAACTTATATTTCTTATAATGGGTGATATATTCAAGTAACTTTCATGTAGAGTCTAGACCGAATGCCTGAAGCACATACTGTATAGAATGCTCTCTGATGTTGTTAATGCTGAAAGAGGGATTTAAACAATTTCAAAGTTCATTGCACTGCAAACCTCCTGTTCTCTAAGGAATTCTGAAGTGCAAAACATCTTAAGTCCAACCCCCCTGCAGTTTCCCTTCTTTTTAAAGGAGCTCAACTCCTTTCACACTGCTTTAATAAGCACTGCTGTCTGTTAAATCAGGACTTTTTTTTCCCTCCCCTGTCATTGCAGATTTGATCTCACTCGTCACTCAGAAGCTGTGCATGTGCTGTGTGGCTTCACCTGACATTGACCTGGACAACATTGACCCTGAAAAGATGGACTGATGATGCAGTAAAGCACTTTGGTTACCTGAGACGAATGGATGTATGACTAAATGAAAGGAGGGTGTGAGCAACAGACAATCACGATTTTTGTGAATGAAGCTGAAGATATTAGACCATGTAATTTCTTCTCCTTTTTTCCAGACCCAAAGGAACAATAGATAATACTTGACATGAGGAGAATGCATATTGTGTACACGTTGACCATCTTATCAACAGTACATTAGAGATTTTCAGATCTCCCACACATTAACGTAATGTAAACACATTGTAGTGTTGCTTGTGCAATTTTCCTGTACATGTGCCCACGCACTGCATCTTACACATGCACATAAGTTGACAAAATGCCTAAGAGGTTGAATGAAATCTGAACTGCCTGGAAGAGGAGTTGGCTTAGGAAATCATTTTAATGAAATGACAAAGCTGGCTGCCACTGAACTCTGTCATTGTCATACCTGACATGTTTTCCATCAGGTTTCAGATCCATGATCACATTTTGTAGTAATTGTAAACAACCAGTAGTTTATCAGTTGAGGTTTTTTTTAAACTACTACAAGCAAACAACCTGTGCTCAATGTGTCTGGCGAGCCCAGCTGAGATCTAAGGATTTTAGGTTAAAATGTTCTGGGAGTCACAAGAAAAAAGAAGTGAACACCTGAAAAGTAAATTGTTTTTTTCTTTGACCAGCAACATGTTTCCTGCCTTTTGTTTATATTTGCTCTCAGCTCCACATATTTCCCCAACAGTAGATCACAGAACTTTAGAATGTTCTACTGACGCTGAAGTTTATCTGACAGGTTTGCGTTTTTGTGAAATATGTTTTTGGACCAATCTATTGACTTGATAAAATTTGTAGAGTGACAATTTTGGGCATCTTTTACTTCTTTAAATTAAATGATTATTTGGATATCTGCTTTGTTGCTAATTTGGTTTTCCGTACATGCAGAGGTTTTCTAATGTAGAATTACTTGAAGAGGAACAGATGCAGTTCCTGTTCCAGGCAGACATATGACACTGAATGGGTTTAACTACGATATTAATGTTCTCAGACCAGCATGTCCTGCTTTTGTTACCCCCAAATAATACACACAGGACATTTTTCTTTTCTTTTCTTGGTCAATTTATTTTAGCCAAATCCTTTGATTGCATCTTAAGGGTCGCTGCTTTTCTGGTACCTCCTGGTGCTCTTTGCTTTCCCAGATGAGTTCTCACATAATTCCAGGTGAAGTGTGTGTGTGTGTGTGTGTGTGTTTTTTTTTATGGTTGTTAGTGCCATCCTCTCACTGTAAGTTTTCTGCCCTTCACTGAGACATTCGTGTGAGGAGTATGTTG